>JAWZTD010039364.1:0-12762 GCA_035221335.1 Echites panduratus | reverse complement strand
AATGACAAATAAGAGCTTTTGATAGTTTCAAGTCCGGGAATCCTCTTTCATTAGCCGTAAGGGGTAAACTCACTGCTTGCATTCCCTTTTGTATTGGATTTCGGGTTTGAATAAAGGCTAATACGAAGAAAAAGGAGTTTGAAGCCTTAATTAAGGAAGTGGTTTTTCTAACACTGGCTTCCTTTAACAAGCTATAAATAACCTTCATCTTAAGTCAAGTTCAGTTTACCTTTTCAATTCGTAGCATTTGAGATGAGAAGTAGAAAGAGAGTGGATCACGGGGTGATAGTCTCGTTGAGCGTGGAGAAGTATTGGGAACCCTGATTCTTTCTTTGGAGCCCTTTCTTTTCCTGTCCCCTATCCCTGGCATAGCAATTCGCTTCTAGTTCTTCGGAAGAATCCACTTACGTCTGGGCGGTTTCCTCAGCTAATTCAGAAGCCAGGCTAATTCAATCAGTGATCCAACACTCTTCCAGGGGCTTCCAATTGCTCAGGATTTGGCATCCTCATAGAAGAAGCCATGTTTCTTTTTAGTAATAAACTAGATTTTCCTTAGTTCTTTGGACCGAAAAAGTTTCTATTTACCTTATTGACGTAAACTAGTAAAGGAAATGCGGGCAGGGTAGAGCTCGGTAAAGGGTTCGAGAAATCCTACTTCTACAATTGCTAGGTCACCGGGTTATTCAAATCAGTTGTGTTTTCTGGCAACAAACCTATTACAAGATTGGGAGGGGGAAGCTGTATTTGATTTGAGAAAGGGAGTTCCGTTTTTGGCATGCTATAGTTATTAAAGTCACTTAAAGGTGGGAATGGGAGATTACCGGTAAGCCAGATGCTTCGCGAACCATATTCAACTTTAGAACCCTAATTATTAGTCAGCTAAGACCCAACTGCTACTATGGGCATAAAATTCCTCTTTGCTGATCTAACATCAGGAGCAGCTCCTTCTTGGAGGCTCTCGAAACCAAACGAGACTAGAAAGAAAGTGGGAATTCGCACCAACAGATTCAACGACATCCGGATTCTATGCATCTATTATAAACAGCTAACCCCACTAATCCCGAATTAGCCCATTTGCTCCGAGCCCTCCCTCGCTACAACTGGTTTGCCTAATAGCTCGAAAGTCGAAGTCACTAAGGCGTCCTTTCCCATTAGTAAAGTATGAGTAGACTCCACCCTTTAGTTCAAGTTTTCGCTCTATTCACCAAGGAATATTTTTGGTTGCTTTTAGAGGGGGTAGGGGCTGAAAAGAGCTCTTTGTATAGGTTGAATTTTCTGGGGCTCTGATGCTTACCTTATTATTTTATTTATTAAATATAAAATTTAAAAGGGAAGGTTTGATTCATATAGTAAATTAAGAGAGAGTGAATAGCTGAGGGAGCGCCCTACATTCATGATCATCAGTAGGGAGGCCGGCCTTGAAAGTTCCACTTATGGCTCGATTTGAGGAAAATAATAAGAAAGAAAGAATAATGACAAAAGAAGAAAATGAATAAGTCCCCCGTTGGCTTACACCTCTCAACATTCTTTCTCAAAAATCGGTAGATAGTGATAGATATCGAGAATCAACCTTTCAGGTACATTTTAAAAATATTTTAACTTGGTACAACTTCATGTCTAGAATGAAATCACAAGTCAATTCTAATAATACAAAAATTTCATCGTCATGATCGTTAGTGCTCTATGAAATTGGTCATTTTAGGCGAGATCCCCCAAAGTGAAGTCCATTTTTAGGAATGGGTACACCCGCTACAGCTTTTGACAGTCTGTCTCGTTTCATCCCTTTTGGCTTAAACAATCTTCATTCCTTTTTAGAGAAATGGCGACTTAAGGTTGTGGTTGATCCCTCGATTGACCAAGAAAAAAAAGTTCTAAATCCTTTTCTACTTTAGTTTCACACCTATAACTCATGTTTAGTGCTTGTTTCAATAGCCATTGATACGACTATTTGTGGTAGGCTGAAAGACTACAAATGGATCTCAGTTGCAGTGGCGACTCCTCATATTTAGAATCCCCTTTCCTTTCCCTTTCTCATTCTTATACTCCATCCGTCCCAAAATATAAGTCGTTTTAGGATGTTTTCTTTGTCCCACAATATAAGTCGTTTTGCAATTATCAATGCATCATTATGATGTTTTTTTCATTTTTACCCTCCATTGATATACTCATTCATTTATTACAAAGAAAGAGAAGGATCCTCTTGATTCGTATGCTTGGTGTGATAAAATTGGTGTGGGCACCCTGCAAGGGTCGGGAAGGCAATGGGTTGCCGAGCCTTGGATATGGAACCCTACTAAGCTCAAAGAGTGTTCTCATATATCTGAGTCAGGTGACTTGGCATGGTGAAGAGCTCTTTGCGTCCTCGGGAAATGATGGTGACCATGGAACTTTGATTGAAACTTGGGATGTCCTTACAAGGATAAAATCCTCATTTCAAGACTTGAAGATTTGAGGACAAATATTTTCAAAGAAGGAGGGAATGATAAGGTCCAAGGAAGGAATGCAGTTAATGAAGATCAACATTCCAAGTTTAAGGAAGGCAGTTTCAGCCGGCACTGGATCAAGGTGCTGCTAGGAGGGATTTTGTTTCGGTTTTAAAGGGCTTTTGCTTGATTTTTCATGATAGTTCAAGGGTCTAATGTGTAATTAACACCCTTGAACATAGTATTATGGTAGATTATGGTTGAAGCATTATAAATACATACTTATTATGTAATTTAAGGACTTTTATCATTCAAAAACAAACTTTCTCTTTGAGAGCAAAACTTGGAAGATCAAATTGATCTTTTGGTTAGGGTTTCTTCATGAACATCTAGGGTTCTTGAGAAACTTCTTTTGAGACTTTCTTCACTTTGGTTTAAGGTGTTGAATTGCCTTTAAATTCATTAGATTGGTTTAGGAAATCAATTCCAAAGGTCAATCTAATGCTAAACTTGAACTAATTGATGAAAATCTTGGGAATTTCTTTTGTGATAGGATCTTTAGAATGTGATATGAGAAACTTCAATCCCAAGGAATCATATCAGGAAATATTCACCTTACTTGTTCTTGGATGTGCTGTTGAAAATCATGATCACCTTTAGGATCATTTCCTTCAAAGGTAAGTTGTTTGAAGAAGTCACAGGATCTTTTCCTTCAAGGAATGTAATCCAAAAACAGAAGGCCTTGCTCTAATATCATTTGAAAAACTTATGAGGGGATTTATTAATTTTATAGAAAATTTTCAAATCCTTTTGAATTGTAATTTGGAAGATCTAGTTGGTTGAGTATTTTTGCCCAACACTTCAAGAACAATAAATTTAAGTTTAATCAATGCAAGTAAGACAAGTAATAAATAAGCTCAATAAACAAACAAACAACACAACTATTTATAGTGGTTCAATTCACCCTTGTCATGAGTTTACATCCACTACCCAAGGTTTTTTACCTTAGGCTTTTACCCAAATCAACTAATTTCAATAATTAATACTAACTAGGGTTACAAATTCAAGTTTTACAATCAATACAAACTTAGATAATCTCTTCCAAAGATTTTGTTTAGCAGAGACAACCTAGTGCAACTCAAAACAAATTAGGATCACCCTCTCCAAGGGTTTTGTATCACATAGATAACCTAGGAACCATAAAGAAATAAAGAGTAGAAATAGGTATAAAGAGCACTTCCCTTGAGGGTAAGATAAATACAATTTGAGCCCTAACAATATTCCTTGTCATGATTCTTGAACAAAAGTGAAGAGATAACAAAATCAATCTGACTCAACTATTCTTGCAAGTGTGAAGTGTAAGATTTTTGTTGTCAAGAATGGTCTGAAAAGTGGTGGAAATGCCTTAACAAAACAGAGAAATTCATTGTGTTTAATGACTAGAAAATTGTCCGTTGGACACTGATTCCCAATAGAAATGGATGGTTCCTGCTAAGAAAATTTGTTCCAAAACTTCACTAAAAATTTTATAGAAAGATTTTCGATCCTGATTTCAAAGCTTTGGTCAATCTATTCATTATGTCCAAATGTTCTTCAATATCATTAAATGATACTGAATCACTTTTGAAACTTAATATCACAAAATTGGACTATAATTTTTGATAAATTTATGAACGCTTTTTATTTTAAAACAACTATTCTAAAAAAGCTTCATTTATATTTTTAGATAATACTTTATATAACTTTAATATTCTACCGGTGGGCTATAATCCGTAAATTAGTACATAATCAATTTTTTATCTAAATTGTACTTAAAAAAATAAAATAAAATTCAGGGCTGACTCTGTTGTATGTTATGGCTAACTTTGAATTCTTAATTTTTCATATATATTGAATAATAAACCATAAGAAAAGGACGCAGAAGTAGAATTAGGCCTATTTATTTTAGCTTAACTTAAAAAAAAAAAACATTTTTATCTTAATAAGTACTTAAGTAAAAAAGAAATCTTGTTTGTTTAGATTTATACAAAATTTCTTAACTTATAAAAAAAAAAGGTAACTTGCCAAATTTCACATTAACATTTTTTAATTTTTTCCTCTATTTTTCTTTTCCATTTATTATTATTATTATTATTATTTCTTTCTTTTCCCTTAGTCCTTTCTTTTTTTCTTTCTTTTATTATTATTATTATTATTATTATAACAGAACCCAATCTTGTTACTAGTACACTCCCATTTTTTTCAAGAAAAAAAAAGAATTTTATATGCCTTTGGATTAACAAACCCGAATAAATTAACTGGACTACCTAAATTCATTCACAACCCTTGAGATTGGTTGAATTTGAGTAGTAAGGATGAGATTGACAATTTTATCCCTAAAAAATTATCCTATGCTATTAACATGACTAGTTTCGATGAGTGTTTTGCCAGAAAGTTATAGTTGGAACTATGTTGAGAGACCAAAACAACTATAAAAAACTTATGAGTTTATATTATAATTTGATCCAAATATGTGGGACCAAATGGACTAAAAATCTGTATTAAAAAATAACTTAAGTTTACTTAAATATATTAAATGTGCATTTAATATATTATAACTTATGAAATATAATCATTCTATCAAATCTTAAAAAATTATTAAAAAAAATAAGAATTAAGTGCTTTTCAACCAATTATTACTAAATGTGAAGAATCAAAGACAGATTCAATTTGTCGTTTTCTTATGTCTTTTTCTTTCTTTTTTTTCTTACCATCATTGTTTCTTCTTTTTTCCTCATCATCTTCTCTTTTATTTTTTCTTTTTCCCCACATTATCATAACCAAACGGAATATTCTTCTTTCCTTTTTTTTTGTGCAATTCATTTTCTTCTTTAAATTTTTGTCCTTTTTAAAATTTTTATCTTTTACTTTTACTTTCATCATAATGCCCCCATGCCTATAATAATTACATTTATTTTAATTATTGAGAATTTGAAAAAAAATTTTCTTTTACTCCATTTTACATAATGATGTCTTTCATTTCTCTCACCATCTCATCTCGTTTATATCGCCAAAAAAATTTTTCAACCTCATCGAGCCCTTCTGTTTCTCTCTCATGTCTGCAAAATAAAGAATATTTCTCGAAACTAATTTCGAGAATTGATCACACTCTGCAAAACTAGGATTTGAAGCCTAAGGTAATTGGCTTCTTACTCTATCATGTCTGTTATATGATGAGAATCGAACAAGTATCCTTCCCAAACATTTAAAACAAAGAACAAATCAATTCTTTTAATTCCTAATTCAAAAAACAATTGTATCTTATCTTATTCACTTGTTCATGGCATTAAATCTAAAATTTATCTATTTGTAGGGTAATTGCATTCATCGGAGTACGGAACAATTCAATATTTCAACATCAATTGCAATAAGTAAACATATTTTGTACATGTTACATGTTAAAATTTTAATTTTAAATAAAGAAAATAAATTACTAATTTGTAATGACCACTGAAATTCTTTATTCAAACAGTGATCATTTATTTAATGTACTCCCACCGTGATGAAAGCTATGTAATATATGCATGCTTGAAAGTAGTCTAAGAATTTTTCACAGGAAACTTATGTGCCTACATTTAAGTATTGAAAAAGTTGGTTTTTAGAAAAACATAGATCACCACTAACTAAAGGCAAGAATTTCAAACATGTGAAATTGAAGTTTGAGGTATTTCTCTACATCACTGAGTTATAATCAACAACCGAAAAAGTATAAACTAAGCAACACAAACAACAGTATACTCATTAACCAGGATCTCCCAATGATTGGACCAATAGACATTCCTTTTCTTTTCTTATACTGAGGGAAGCAAAAAACTCAGAAATAAAATATAATTCTGTACAAGTAGCTATATGTTTACATGAACATGAAAAAATAGGAAAGGTAACAAGTGTAACCAAGACTCATAAATTTGCTAATGCAAAAAAAAAACTTACATTCAAACTAAAAATACAATAAGAGTCCCAAGAACATAAACATACAAATAATGAATAAACTTAAGAAACATATGAACATAATCAGAAAAAACACATATTGAGGAATGACATGATCTAGAGAAGATTATATCAACCTCCATCTGATTTCATAATCAAGACCAAATATGAGACTTTATTGAAGCAAATAGATTATTACCATTATTCAATGAGTCCTCTCATCCAACAATTAGTAACAGTACATAAAACAAAAATGCAGCAGACTATACATATAATCTGAAACTTGAACTTTGCATTGAACTCAAATTAATACTAACGACCTTGGGAAAAAAATAAAATAATTCAAGGAAAAAAATCTCAAATTCACAGAAAAAATTATATTTTTAAAAAAAGGCAAACAAAACAAATAAGATGCAACCACATCTAAATCTTCCAAGAGGTTCAAAAACATCAGTTCAAAAGGAAAAGAAAAAACCTTCTTTTCCCTTAAAGTTCAAGCACATAAAATAGTCAAGAGTAAAAGAATCTAGAGGAAAAAAAAAGGAAAAGGGATCCCTTTAGAATGAAGAGAGTTAAAAGAATTGTATGACTATCAAAATTGATCCTCAAAATTATCAGCATCTCATTTATCAATTTGGCACATAAAAATTATTGTAAAAAAAACCCGTAAGCACTACACACAATAGAGAAAAATAAATTAAATTCAACACATTTATAACCTAAAGAATTACAAGAAAAAAATTAAATAAAAGATCATTTCAAAAAAAGGAAAAAATAGAGATCGGAGGGGCTAATATACATTAAAAATAAATTAATTAATACAAAGAGCAAAAGCATATACTAGTAAAAGAAAGTAAAAATAAAAAAAATAAAAAAACAAGAAGCCCTCCTAGTTCATTGGATCAATCAAGAAACTATAATCCATGTGTCATTTCTTCATGGAACTAAACACACAGTATGATATATGAAGTGTGAGTGAAAGGAATCAGAATGATAGTAAGAAGTTTGATTTGCAGAAGGGTTTTGAAAATGATTCTTTGTCACCTACTATTGAGATGGATCCTATTATGTAGAGAACCAGAAACAGAAAATTGGGGATTGAGGAGTCTGGGAATAGCCTGAGAAACAAAGATACAGAAAGGAGTTTGAAGTTTAGGGATGAAACAATAAGAAGTGAGAATCAGAGATTTAGAGATGGGCTTATGTATAAAAGGAGGGAGAAGAGATGGATTGAATGAAAGTGTAAATTGGAATGTTAATGTTAGTGGTTCCGTTTTTTTTTTTTTTTTTTTGCTTTTCCTTTATTTTTCATCATTTTTTTTTTGTCATGATTGAGGAAGAATAATAGGAGTAGGAGGACACGGATGGAGATACTGGAAAGGAAGAGAAATTGATTTTGTAAGGGGTTTAGTATGTGGGTCCCACAAAGGCACAAGAATAATTTTTATTTCTCCATTCACCCCATTCTCTCTCTATCGGTTGTTAATCTTAATTTTTATATCAATAAAAAAAATTTTTAACATGTTGAAGTTTGAAAATGTTAATTTTTTTTAAAGTGAAAAAATAAATTTATTTTTTCATTTCTTTTTTATCATGATATATTTTTATCATAATATCTTTCATCCTTTGTCTCTTATCTCTGTTCATTTTTTTAAAATTTATCATGATGTCTGTGTCCTTTTTCTCTCATCTCATTTATCTCTAAATATTTTTTTTTCCTCATCAAATCCTTCTATCTCTTTCTTCTTTCTACAAAATAGTATCTATTGTTTTAAGTTGAGTTTTTCACTTAATCACACTATTAAGAGATTTAGTGAGCTTTCAAATAAAATGGCTTGAGGATTTCTATTTCAAACCTCAAGGTAAGCTTTGCATTACTTCCTACTCCGCTATATTTATTTTACCTTATTTGTTTTAAAATTTTTTTATTTTAAATACAAAAAATATCCCATTTCAATCTAATGAAACTCTTTGAGATTAAAGTCGATTTGTTAAAATTTTGAATACAAAGAGTTTGGAAATGACAAACAGACAAAAGATAGATTCAAAATGAGAATGAAAAGAATAAGAATGAGTCAAGAAGACACTTTTAAACCTTCCATGATTAGAATCCAATAAACATACTGCATCAATCTTTTAAAACCAAAGAATAAAGCAATAATGTTGATTCCTCACTTAAGCAATCGTAACTTATCTTATTTTCATAGACAGGTTTCTCATAGGGGTACATCTAAAATTTATCTTTTTGTAGGGTATTTGCATTAAGAAGAGTACGAACATTGAGAATTGAATTTCAGGACATCAATTGCGTTAAGTAAACATATTTCTATATGTTACATTCTATACTTATATTTTTAAATTATGAACTCTGGTTATTACAATTTATAATAAATATAGAATCCCCATGTACAATTATGTTGTCTTTAATGTATACATATGTTATTCTCATGTTAAAAGATTCTCAACTAAAAATTTAAACACAAAAAAGGGAGAAGGAAACCATAAAGAAGACATGCATTATGAAAGAGAAAGAAAATTACAATGTAAAAGAGAAAAATATCATGCACAACCAAAAGAAAAAAGAATCACAATTAGCAAGGCTAAGAAGACAATATCATGCATTAGTGGAAGAAGCCAAGCAGACAAGATTGGCAAGACAACAACAACTATATCACTCACGAAAGCTTTCACGACAGAATAACTCTTCAACTATGTGTATGGATCAGGCATCATCAAGTATGTCAAATCAACATTTTAATGTTGTTGAAACTGATATAAGCTAACCAAATTTGAGGAATGTAAATGAGGGTGTGCAAGTAAGTTTTTATCTTTATTTTGTTCTTAAATATATAAATTTCTTATTATGCATCTAAAGTTTCATGAATAGGATATTCAAAAGTATCTACATTCTACCTTTATATACTGAACCAAAAAGCCAGTCCAAAATCTCTTCTCAAGTTCTTCAGTGCCTTTTGAATGTTTCTATAATAAAAATCATAATTTAATAAATAATTCAAAAGTTATTTTATTAATCTTAATGAAGAAAGTTGCAACATAGGAGAAACATAGTCTAGGCAAACTTAGTAGTAAATATTACCTGATTTTCTAATTTAAATATTTTTATTTATCCAGAATGCAAAGAAGATAGTCAAATTCATGTACGATTTAGAGAGCCAACACATGAATCTTCAATTCTTCCAATTATGTCCCATTGTAAATACAGTTCTGCAAAAAGATTTTATCATGAGGCTCCTAAATTTTGTTGTGGAGAAGGAGAAATATTTATAGCAACACACTCTATACCTAATGATCTTTGTCAATTATATTTTGTAATGGATCCGGTAGCTGAACAATTTTGAAGATTTATCCAGAGTTACAATAATGGTTTTGCATTCATAACTTTTGCTGCTCAACATGATCCAGAACTAATCAGAAATCATCAAGGAGTTTATACTTTCAAAATTCAAGGACAGATATATCACTTCATGCAAGATTTGATATGTAATAACAAGCGACCTTTGGGAATACAGTTATATTTTTATGATATTGAAATGGACCTGGAAAAAAAAGAGTTAGCTGCCATCCAGAGCTAAGTCGTGAAGTTGTACAACTGTTAATGAAAATTTTGAACAAAAATCCATTCAAAGTGTTTTTGAAAAGTTTAAGAGATCTTCCTCTCTTCAAAATTATCGCATATTATTAAATTAGAGTGTAGTTAGATGAAAGAGTCCATAATGGGCCTTCTGCATCCGAAGTGGCAGCAATAGTTGTTGAATTAGAATGAGAAGACATGCCATATACAAGTCTATTCACATTCAAATTCAAGTCAACGGATACTACATACTTATGGTTGTTATGATCCTTTACAATATCCTTTACTCTTTCCGAATTTAGAGAATGGCTGACATTGCAATATTCCAAGACTCCCAGCCAAAAGAGCTGCAGAAAAAATGGATAATCAAATTGGATAAAGAATAGTTACAACATTAATCACCTCTGCTGAAGACTTGATAACCTATGAGAATCGACGTATGTCGTTAATTCTTTCAAAAAACAGTTCTACATTTATTATGTTCAACTTTTTAAAATATTTACTACATTTATTTATTTATTTATTTTGCAAAGGTTGGACAGAGTAAAAAAAGACATAGAATCAGCTGCAAAGAGTACTACTGCTTCAAATTGCAAATAAGAGAAATCGACAAATCAATGTTATTAAGAAGTGGTCGCTTGTTGCAACAATATCTTGTCGATATGTATGTTAAAGTAGAATCTAAGTGATTACAATTTCAAAGAAACAGACAAATTAATTCGTAGTGAAATGTTGCGTGGATTAATTGATGTAATTTCAATTGGAGAAACAAGAGGAGAAGACGTGGGTAAAATAATTATATTACCGGCATCATTTATTGGAGGACCAAGGGATATGCGTAAAAGGTATGTTGATGCTATAGGAAGCTAGACATATTTTTGACAATGACATGCAACCCAATGTGGCACAAAATTCAAGAAAACTTGTTACCATTTGAACTACCACAAAATAGACTAGATTTGTTGACCAGGGTGTTTAGAGGCAAAATTGAAAAAAGTATGTATTAGGATAAGTAGCAGTTTGTGTATATGTAATTGAATTTCAAAAAAGAGGATTACCCCATGCACATTTTCTGTTGATCATGAAGCCAGGTTCAAAGCCTCTAAATTGTCAAGCATATGATAGATTGGTCTGTGTAGAAATAACAGATGAAAAACAAAATCCTCATCTGCAAAGACTTGTATTGAAGCATATGATGCACGGACCTTGTGGGCATTTAAATGAACAAAATCCCAACATGCGAAATGGAAAATGTAAGAATCAAGTCCCAAGTGTGGACTGAATACACATCTCATGCTGAAGATGGATATCCTCATTATCGGAGAAGAATAGATGGCAAAAAAATTAAAATTAGAGGTCACATTTTGAACAATTGTTGGGTGGTGCCATATAATCCATATCTGCTTTCATTGTTTAATTGTCACATGAACGTTGAGATTTGCAGCACAATCAAGCTAGTGAAATATTTTGTACAATATGTTTACAAAGGACTTGGTCGAGTAAGTTATGGGATCTCATAAAACAGTTTATTTGATGAAATTGCTGGATTTCAATTTGTAAGATGGATTTCTCCTCAAGAAGCGTTTTGGAGGCTATATGGTTTCATTTTAAATGAGATGACACCAGCAATTATGACTCTGCAAGTTCACCTTCCAAATCAACAAACTATCAATTTTGAATCAAATGTAAAATTGAGAAATGTCTTAAACAGGCCACGGATCACAGAGACGATGTTGACACAAATTTCCACATGAATTAAACAAACCAGACAGCAAAAAATTTGAAGTGTTTATATAAAGAGTATCCTCAATATTTCGTTTGGTTAAAAGTGACAAAGTATGCACAGAACGAAAAAGGTGTCAAGTAATCGAAAGACTTGTGATTGTATAACCAACAGAAAGAGAACATTACTATTTGAGATTACTACTATCTCATGTTCGTGGACCAACATCATTTGAAGATATGAAGACAGTAAATGAAAAAACATGCAAGTATTTCAAAGAAGCCACTTAGAATAAAGGCCTTCAACATTTAGACAATGATGTTGAACTTTATCTTCAATAATCTATTGAGTTTCAAATGCCAACAATTTTACGAAGACTTTTTGCAACTATTCTGGTATATTGTCAACCAGCAAATCCACGAAGGTTGTGGAATAAATTTGAAAATTCACTTTGTGAAGATATTATGCATACAAATTCTTAAACAAGTTTGACAAAAGAAGTGAAAAGACAAGCTTTTCAAGACATCAATCATTATCTACAAAGCATGAAAAAATCGATAACAGAATATGGATTTCTACATATATCGACACTAGAGTCTGAAAATGAAAAATTGACTAGAGAAATTCAATATGAAAATGATGTGATTCATGCGAGGAAATCTTCTTCATCAAACATAAACACATCAATTAAAAACCTTGCCCAAGACTTCATCAAAGATCATGGTTAGTTCATTGACCTATGTTGTCATGCAACATCAACCAATAACTTGTGTTAGGTAGACAATTCACACCTTAACCAAAGTGTAGAAAAGCCCTTAAAAACTTCTACAAGAACCCTAGAAGAGTTCTAGCAAAAACTCACAAGAAAGATCATGTTTGATCTTAATTTTAGTTAATTTCAGCCACCAAGGGGAAATTTTTTGTTTTTGATAAAAAGATGATTTTGGTAAATACATTACAATGTTCTATTTATACCCACAAGCTACTCAAACCTAATAAGAAGCAAAATACATAAAAGCCCTTACTTAAAATTAAATTGTCAAATAAACACCTAA
>JAWZTD010039353.1:0-12762 GCA_035221335.1 Echites panduratus | reverse complement strand
AAAAGGAGTTCTAGAACTTGGGTCTTGAAAACAAATAGTAGGAAACTTCTTTAATTTGGTGAATTTTTACCATTTTCCAACTCCTTCGGAGGTAGACATCCGAACCTAGCCAGGTCACATAGCTTGTCTGTGAGAATCGCCGCACCAGTACTAGGATGGCGCATTGGAGCATTCACTGCCGGTGCTGTCCACTACGACGACTTTATTTTTTCTTTTAATTCTCACACTTTCATTTTATAAATCTCGATTAATATTTTTTTAATTCTAGTATAAGCATAAAAATTCTTCTTAAAATTTCTTTTTTTTCACAAAATTTAAAAATAATTATGAAAATTTCACACAAGTTAATTTTCAAATTATCCAAAAATAATAATAAGAATATAGCTATAAAACTTTCATAAAAAACCTTTTATTTATTTTCTTTATCAAGTCACTAAAAATTTTATAGGTACAATTTTAAATTTTTAATGCTTTTTTAATTTCCTATTTTCATCATTTATTTTATTTTTCTTTATGTATATTTATTAGTACTTGATTTTCTCTTATACATGATTTTTTTTTTTTTGTTTTTGTATAACCATTCTTAATAATGTATAATTTTTTGAAAATTTGACGTCTTTGATCGTTAAAAAATTTATGTTTGGTCCAAAGTTTTATTTTTAATTTTTTTAGTCCCCAACAAATTTACATTTAGCACCTTTAGCCAATTGCCATTCGAGCAGCTAAGCTTCCTATACAATAAAGTCTTTCCCTTTAAACCATTTTCCGCTAGGTAGCTGAAGCTCAATTCAGCTTAAAGAAAAACAAAGCAAGGAGGGCAGCAAAAAATTTCTTGGTAACTAGCTATTCTTCACGTTTGGATCTTTGATCTTCTCCAAGCACCAAAAACTTCGTTGAGTATTGCAGGAAGGAATCAGGAATAACAAGACATTATTATATATCCAAGTTGATATTGCATGAATGTTGAGTTCAGGATCGGGTTTCTTATTGAGTGGATAATCTAAAAAATGTCAAGGATAGAATGAATCCCAATTTTACTCTTATGCTTAAGTTAGTAAATGTGGGAAGTATATTAGGAAAGTAATAAAAAGGATCTGAGAAAAGTGTTACCTTCTTTTGGAAGGGACTTGTCATATTTACAGAACATTTTCTCAGTGGAACAAGAAACTTTCGATATGGAAGTGTTGAACCACAGTAGTTCTAACAACTCATAAACAGGCTATAATAATTATTTTGTGATTAAATTTATATATTATTGTAAAGCTTGTAGAATAATGATTAATTCCATATATGATGTTCACATATATAATAATGATGTAATTAATTGAATTTTTGCATGTAAATACAAAATAGTGTATCATATGCCCTTTTCTTTTTTAAACAAAAAGTTGGGACATAATACACTATATACCATTTGTATTTATTTATTTATTTTTGAGAATTGGTTAGGAAGTATATAGAGAGTCAAAGGATAATGATTGAAATACATCAATAAGGATCACTAAAGATAGCTTTGGTCGAAAGTGAGTTTAATGTGGCAAGGTAATTTATAATCATTAAAATATACGAATAAGAATCCGGTAGAGATTGTTTTGGCCTAAAGTAAATTTGATGTGACAAGGTAATTAATAAGAGCGAGGTGGTGTGTCAGATATATTGGGATTTGTGTAGACCTGACGGTATAATTTAAAGTGTCTATTTTGGCGGTTTGATTTTCCAAAAGGAATAAAACCCAAAAATAGGGTTTATGTAAATTACTTTTTTGCTGAAGTAGTTTCGAAGAGAAAAAAAGTTGAATAGTGTTTGAAAGTTGCAGAGAAGTTTAAGCTACTTTGGTGTTGTAATACCATAGTTTGTGAAGAGAATTTGTTGGGTATTGTATTGTTGTGCAATGGTGAAGTCTTTATTGCCATTTCTTAAATCTTCTTTTTTATTTTGCAGTGTTGTTCGTGTTCTTGAAGAATTTTATCAATGGCTTCTAACCAAGGTATTTTGATCCTTCTTGTTTTTGTTTCAGAATTCTATTTGTAAGATGTCTAGTAGTGAGACAAAGTCCAAGAATTGGGAGATGAGTGAATCATCCATAGAGAAATTATTTGAGATCATGGACTAAGGGGTATCGGATAGGGTAGAGGAGGAAATAAGAGTATCAAGTGATGAATCGTCTTAAGAAGAATTTGGGGTAAGGAAGAGTTGATTAGGATATCGAAGAATTTGAGGTAAGGAAGAGTTGATTAAGATAGGGGATATCCCTATCGGATTAAGACCGTAGAGTACGTAATATGAATATTGGGAGAAAGTGATTGATTATCCATACATAAGCGAGTATATAGATATAGTACCATTTTACTATTGGCCACTCTTGAGTTTGTTTGTAGAGGAACATACTGACATGACTGATCCTGCATATGATGAAGGGGAGGTAGTAAGGGTGCCACAATATAAGAGTACCACTTGTAAATTTAGTAATGTAGTACGATTGAGGCATTGTTTTGAACTATTAGCTGAATGCAAATGCCTCTAGAAGGGTTTCATACCACTTACTTAGCACATTTTGGAGCTGGGCTTAGGTTACCGGTCCGTCCTATTTTTGTAGATATAATGAGATTTTTTACGAATTCAATAAGGACAATTGAATCCAAATGTCAAAAGAGCAACAATAGCATTTATTTTAGTATGCCGAGCTTGTGGAATGAGAATAAGTTTAAAATTGTTATAGAAACTGTTTTATGCTTTGTTAGAAATATAAATCCGAAGAAGGACGAGGCTTCTTTTATGCACAGAATAAATCAGGTGGAACGACTGTGCTACAATTACCTACATCCATTCATAATTAGAAGAAAGATTACATATATGTAAGACATCCATGTTTGGTGGAACTCAACTTTCCTGGGCATGAAGCAAAATTTGTAAATAAGAAGAATCATATTCTTGAGGCAAACGATAGTATAGACTATTTGCAGTTAGAAAAGTTTGGATGGTTATTGAAGTGTTATGAGAATTGCCACTTTTGAGAGTTGGAGGGTATTTTTTATGAAGCCCATCATAAATGATAGGAAATACTCAATAATTTATTTGTTCTTGTAGGAAAGGCACTATGGAAGAATCTGATGGAAAAATTCGCTGCTAAAAAGAAGACATTAGGTGTGGTGCCTAACTATTAGATTGTACATGAAGTTCCAATGGATAAAAGTTCATGCTTTTTAATAGGTAAGAATAACAGTTTTTATATTAATGGTATGTTTGTAGAGAAGAGCAGAAAGGATATCGATGTTGTTGAAAAGGCATTTGATAAAGGGAAAGAGAAAGTTGATAACTCAGAAGAAACCAAGAAAGAAATTAAAGATGGGGAGAAATTGATGCTATCGGCTTTCACAACAGTTCAAGCATCTTCTAGTGTATCGACTGCTAACCCTATCACTGTAGGGGAATCTGCTTCGGCTTCCAGAGATAAGAGGAGGCAGCCGATGGTAGAGGAGGAATGCCGAAAAAGAGGTAGTGTCCGTGAACCAAGGTACATTTCTAGGGAAGATGAAGAAAATCCCATTCACTTACCCGGATGGACCTTAAAAGAAAAATATCTGCTATGCACTGTGAAAAGTGCCAATGATTTTTATGAACATGAATTTACCTCTAGGGAGATGCGAGTAAGTTCTAGTAGAGACATTCAAGAAATGATTTATGATTGGTATCTACATAACATGTAGGTAAGAGTTAAATTCAAAGTTATATAAACTGATACAATATATGTATGAATTTATAGTAACTAAGTTTTGTTGATGTATTTTGCGCCACACATTTTTGAAGTTTTTAAAAGGATGGAACAAGCTGCTGAAGAGATAGCCGAAATAGAAAGGGAAGGGGAAGAGAAGGTGAAATTACTAAAGGCCAATGAGGCGAAAATTGTTGAACTAATGGCCGAAAACAAGGCACATCCAGATACTATTAGCCAACTTATAGAGAACAAAGGAGAACTGGAGCATTGGCTAGATGTAGAGCTAAAACTGAGCAAGGATTGGCAAAGGAGGGCTTTGGAGGTAAAAAGCTGAAATAAAGATGAGAATGGGGATCTTCTGGAAGATCTTGTGCTGGAGGAGTTCTGGAAATCCGTGCAATGCAAAAATCTATGGGATAGGGTGACATACAAAGATATCAAGATAGGCTTTCAATTGATTAGGGACGATATACAGGCACAAGTTGTAAAGGAATACAATCCTTCGACCGATGTTGCTGCGATACTAGACTCCGAGGAAGCCTATTCACTACTTGGGAAGAATCTTTTAATTTGAATGAAATGTGCAAAGAATTTCAATGTATTCTAAAGGATCTGAAAAAGAAAATGAAGAAGACGGAGAAAAAGAAGACTATCCTAGGGCGGAGCAGGTAGCAGAAAGAAATGAGGTAGCTACTGTTGCCCAAGATGCAACTACGACCAGCACCCTTCAAGAATCAGCCCAAGAAAATCTGGAAATTCCTTAGCCACAGCCAATTAATATGGAAGATTCTCCTTCAGTTCCATCGATTTAATTTTAATGGAAAAATAACTTTAATTTGTTTTCAGAAGTTAAATGTACTTTAAAGAAGGAATGTAATTGAATGATTATTTCTTTTTTTTATTGTGTATTTTACAATATGGTGTTAAATTCAATTGGTTTTTGAATTTGTTTTGAGAATATATATATAGAGTAAAATGAAATATAGTCTAAAAAATGTGAATAAATAAATAATTGTTTATTATATAGATAATATAATAGTATCATCATAAGTACAAGATAAAATTGAGAAGTGTAAAGAAGATTATAAAATCTTTTACAAAGAAGGATCGACCAAATACAAGATGGAAGAGACTAGAAATTTAAGGAAAATATTTCCTTAAATTCATAGCATTATATGTATGAGCCAAATCATTGCCATCCATATCTTTGAGCAGATAGCTGCCATTATGATTATCCTTATCGATGATATATAGTCCTTCCCATGTTGAATCAAGCTTTCGGGTAGAATCTTGAAGGCTAACTTCATTCCTCCTTAAAACCAAATCTCCAATCTTCAATGGTTGTGGTATAACCTTTCTATTATAATAGCTGGTCAGCTTCTTCTTGTAGATCAACTCTTTAACAGCAGTTTGATGGCAGATTTCAAAAGCAAAATAAGATTTCTGCTAACTTTTGATCATTCCATTCAGCATTAAAGAGATCAATTCTTGTTAAGGAACTACCAATTTTGACTGGAAGCATTTCATCTATTCCAAAACAAAGATTGAAAGGAGATTTGGGTGTGGTTCGGTAAGACCATAAAACATTAGAAACTTCATCAACCTATTTTCTTTTAGCCAAATCTAAAAGTTTTCTTAATCCTTGACGAATGATTTGGTTAACAACTTATATTAAATCATTGGTCTGAGGATGTGCAACAGAAGTAAATCGATGGTCAATCTTTAGTTGTTGACCAAATTCTATAAACTTCTTAGATTCAAATTGTTTTCCATTATCAGTAATAAGAATTTTACTAATGCCATAACCGGTAATAATCTCTTCCCAGAAAAAATCTTTTATCTTTCTAGAATTAAGGGATGCTAGCTCAAGGCCGAACCTCAATCCACTTTGTGAAATGATCTATGACAACAATAAGGAACTCTCGACCACCAGAAAAATTTGGAAAAGGACCTAACAAGTCCATACCCCATTGGTAAAAAGGAATCTGGCAACTCATTAGATGAAGCATGGTTCATGGAAGATGATGAGCATTATCGTGCAATTGACATTTTTTGCATGTTTTGACAAGCTCTTGAGAATCATGATCAATTGTAGGCCAAAAATAAGCTGCATGCATTGTTTTTTCTTGTTAAAGATTGGATTCTAATGTGAGAACCACAAATACCTTCATGTATTTCTCTTAAAATATAATCGCAATCCTAGGGAGAAACATATTTTAAGAACTGCTAAGAAAAAGCTCTACGTTATAATTGATTATTCATAACAACGTGTAGGGAAGAAGATGTTAGAAATTTTTTAGCTTCTAACTGGTTTAATGAGTGTATCATCAGTGATGTATTGAAAAATTGGTCATCCACGATTTGGCAATATAAGTTGGATAGACAGAGATATTTTTAATAGTTTTTTGTGTTAAAGGTTCCATCCACATGCCATCTAGATGCCTTCTAGATTGAATTTTTGATAAAAAAAAAAAACAGCTTTTGAATTATGTTTGTGAGCTTCTATAAGCAAAATGTGAAAAATGTTTGTGAGCTTCAACAAGATATTTCTGCATGTTATCTTCTTGAGCTTCATACTTACCATTAACATGTCTGACTAGTTGTTGAGAATCGACTCGTACAATAAGATTTTTTATATGAATTCTTTTGCTACAAGGAGACCTACCAAGAAAGCTTCATATTCAGATTCATTATTGCTTTTGGGAAAATTATATTTTAGAGCATATGCTCTACCATTACCTTTCAGACTAATGAAAATAAATCCCACTCCTTTGCAGATCGGTTTGTGTTTAAGATCCAACAATTCTGTAAAGAAAGAATTGTAGTATCAGGTAAAAATAAGCCAAAATCTAACCTTTGACTACTTGTCTAGGGAGATAATGGATATCGAACTCTGAAAGTTCAATAGCCCATTTCATCAATATGTTAGCCACATTATGTTTTAGGAGCATTAGTTAGCAAATTAATAGTATGGGATTGAAAAAAGGGCTTTAGTTTTCTTGCAATGATAACTAATTCAAAAACAAATTTTTTAAATAGTGAGCATCAGGACTCTGAACTTTGGAGAACATGACTCACATAATAAATTGGCTCTATGTTTGAACCCCGTAAGGCATATAACACGAAACTTACTGTGAATTGTAAGATTGAAATATATAACTGAAGGACTTCGCCTGTGATTGGAGATATTATAATCGGTGGGGATTCAAGCAAAGATTTAATCTTTTGAAAAGCATTTCACAAGCAAAAATCCATTAAAAAATTTTAGAGTTTTTTATCACCTAATAAAATAGAAGTGATTTTCCCCTAGATTTTTATCGGAATCGGTTGAGCGTTGCAATTCGTCCTGTAAGTCTTTACTCTTCTCGGATATTTGATGGTGACTTCATGTCTGGCAAAGCTTGAATTTTTGTAGGATTGGCTTCAATTCCTCTACGAGATACTATATATCCTAAAAATTTGCACACTTTAACAATAAAGGAACATTTTTTGGGATTCATCTTTAATGTATCAGCATAGTCTAAAATGATTCTGCAAGATCTTCAAGGAATTTGTCTTGTGTCAATTATTTGATAAGAATGTCATCAACATATGCTTCAACATTACGACTTAGTTGTAGTGCAAACATTCGGTCGACCATGTCTTGAAAGTCAGCATCATATTCTTCAAGCAACTAACAAGATAGGCCTTTAGAAGTGATGAAATGGCCATCTGGATATGATGATATAGTTTATGAGCATCCAAGAAAGAAAGAAGGGAATAACCTGCTGTGGCATCCACCAAGTGATTTGTGTCAAGTGTTTCTTGGGAATGGCTAGATTGAGAGAAGTGAAATTAATGCACCTTCGCGATGTACCATCAGGCTTGGGTAAAACTACTGGATTCGCTACCTACTTTGGAAATTAAACTCACCGAATAATGTCATCTTGCAAATCATTAACTTCAGTTTGGATGGCTTTTTGTTTCTCAGGAGCAAAGAATCGGCTTCTTTGAACAAAAAAAGTTTAATCTTCAGGGATCCCAAGTCTCTGTTAAGCAAATGTTTGAGAAAAAGGCCTAAATCTTGTGTGGTCCATGTAAAGACATGTTGATACTTAGCAAGCAAATCCAATAAAGCATGTTTAAGCCAAACAGGTAAACTACAGCTAACTATGGTTTTGTGGGTAGGAAATTTTGTCTAGAGTTGAAATTCCTCCAAGTCACCAACTGGCTTGATTCGCTCAGCTTCTTTAGAAAGATCGACTACTGGTGATTCGATCGGCTTCTTAAATTTACCATCAAGAACTGCTTTTAACACCTCCATTTGATAACAAGTGTGAGCTATTTGAATATCAACATGAATTTGAATGATATCACCTGGTGTGGAGATGGTGAGCTTGTTGGAAAAAGTGCTGACTTGAACTTGCATTAAATTAAGACCAGGTCTTCCCAATATAATGTTATAGCTTGATGGAGAATCATCCACTATGAACTCTGCACTTTGTGTAACATAATTAGAATAGGATTCCCATTGTACAGGCAAATGACATGTGCCCAATGCATATACTATTTCACCTTAAAAACCAACTAAAGGAATTCGAGATGTCTTGATGTCTTCATACTTCGATCCCATCTTTGCATAGTCATCATAATACAAGATCTTAGTAGAGCTACCAGTATCGACTAAGAATCGTTTGATCATACAATTGGCAATCAACAAAGAAATGACCAAAGGAACATCGTTATTGACAACTTTAGAAGGTTCTATCTTTAACTTTTTATGTGGTTGAAATTCCAAGGTGGAATAAGCACCAGTTATAACCTCAATGACCTTAGGAGGATGATTGTGCTAGGAAGGGGCCGGTTGTTGGTTTGTTGCCTTGACATGACCAATATATTGCTTCAGCCGAACACGATGTATAGCGTTTTCAATCTCTTTTCAACTGATAACATTCATCAGTAGTATGTCCAAGATCCCTGTGGTACATACAATATCTGCTTTGGTCAAGTTTCTCCAAAAGGAGATTGAATGGGCTTGAGAGGATTTAAAATGCCCGAATCATGGACTTGTTGGAAGATCATAGTCTATGGTGCATTTAAAAGAGTGAAATGGGGTTTGACATGGGTGGATAAGAATGGGAAGAGGAATGCCTGTTTGATGATGGTTGGTGTTGATTCGCAGGCTTTTTGGAAAAAGACTTATTATTTGTGAAGTGTTATTGAGAAGACGGAGTAGGAGGATTAGCATTATATGATGGAGGATAGGATGAAGAATGTTCAGGAGGATAATTGTGAGTTGGGAAAGCAGGCCGCTGAGGGGATAGATTAGGAGAGGAAAATTGAGTAAATTTGTTACTTTTGGAAGGGTGGATAAGAATGGGAAGAGGAACGCCCTTTTGATGATGGTTGGTGTTGATCCGCAATCCTTTGGAAAAAGACTTATTATTTGTGAAGTGTGGTGGAATAGGAGGATTAGCCTTATATGATGGCGGATAGGATGAAGAATGTTTAGGAGGATAATTGTGAGTTGGGTAAACAAGCTGCTAAGGGGATAGATTAGGAGAGGAAAAATGAGTGAATTTGTTGCTTTTGGAAGAGCGATGATCTGCTGACTGTTTGGCAAAAGCTTCAAGTTCTTCTTGACAAGTGGTTCCCTTGGAAGTGGAGGAAGACTCAATACGAATCAATTTATAGACTTTATGCATAAGTTCAGTGTTGGATCAAGGAGGATTGGCATAAATTTTATCATGATTACAACCACATTTAAGTCCATTACAGAAACGGTTTGAGCTTTTGTGTTAAATAGATTCTAATAATCATTCAAAAATTCCTCTTTATATTGTCGAAGATTTAAAAGATGAGATTGATATTGAAGCTGAACAGTATTACCAGCATGCTAATTTCCGAATAACTTAGAAAATTTTGCAAATAAATCAATAGAATTAGGTGGCAGTCCAAACTACCAATCTAAAGAATTGCCTTCTAGAGTAGTAGAAAAAACCCGGCATATAAAAACATCATCATGGTCATAAAAAGTCATAACAGAATTGTATCGATTAACATGAAGACGAGGATCAATGGAACCATCAAATTTTTCCAATTGAGGTAGACGAAAAGTAGAAGGAACTTTGCCATGTTTAAGGGCATCAGTAAGGGGACAACCATCAGACAGTTGTAACAAATCATAATCATATTTCAAGAGTTTGGGCATGATTTTCTAAACTTGTTGCTACAATTGATTAACCTTATTAGTTAAGGTCGGAGTATGTGTGCTGGTAAGGTGAACAAGAGCCAGGTCTCGAGCAACTTGGATAATGTGAGGAGAGGTTTCAGCTGCATGAGAATGGACTTGAGGATTGGGTAGAAAAGGTTTCTTTTTATTATCAAAAGCATGTTTAGATGGAACTTCATCAGATTCATGAGTTCGAGGCAACTGTCGATGACTAAAAGAAACGGTTGCAAGTAAGGAAGAATCATCAAGATAATGTGTCTGGAGCAATCGCTGAAAGGCTTCATGATGATCAATTGCCAGATGCATGTTCTCCATATCAGCTAGAGGTTTGGGCTTTCGGGGATGAGTATCAGAAAGCATTAATTGGTTAAAAGTACTTTCACCTATAGATGGAATTTGGGAAACATATTTGTTCGATCGGCCTGGTTGGATCAAGGTAATTTATCTATGAGGATCTTTAAACATGGGAACGAATGAAAAAGGAGGCAGAGGAGAATCAATTGATTTTTGATTAACTTTGAATTGGCACAGATCTTTTGGAGTTAGGGTGGTAGTTTGTGCATAAGGAATAGGGACAAAAGATTTGTTATTCATGATGTTTTAAAAGAGAAGCCCAAAAGACCAAGGTGTGCAACAATATGATGTTGTAGGAATGTTGAAGTTTGGATCGAGTTCCTTGTTGACTGGGTAATCTGCAAAATGTCAAGGATTAGAATGAAATTGGGATGATCCCAATTTTCACTCTGATGCATAAGGTAGTAAATGTGCGAAGCATATTAGGAAAGTAATAAGAAGGATTTGAGAAAAGCATTACCTTTTTTGGAGGAAGCTTGTCATATTTATAGAACACTTTCTCAGTGGAACAAGAAACTTTCGATGTGAGATTGCTGAGCTACAATAAAGCTAACAACTCATAAACAGGCCATATTGAATGGAAATTATTTTGTGATTTGTTAAGTTGTTTGATATAAGTTTATATATCATTGTAAAGCTTGTAGAATAAAGATTAATTCCATTTATGATGTTCACATATATAATTATGTAATTAATTACATTTTTATGTGTAAATGCACCATAGTGTATCACAAGTCAAGAAGAAACTAAGCCATATTTTTTTATTTCATTATTCAATAATAATTTAATTAAAGAAAGAATGGAATGCCACTAATTTTGCAGCAATGATGATTTCACTATGTCGTAAATTTAAATCCTAGGTAGGGAACACATGAATAAATAAGAAAAAAAGGGTAGATGGCCATTTGGATATTTAACACTACATAACATTAATGTTTTTTTTTGTTAAATAATGAATTTCCAAAAATACTCCTAGAATTTAATGGTTTGCATAGTTTTCCTTCCTAAAGAACTAATGTTGCCAAATATAAATTTTTTGGGGATCAATAAAGTCAAAAATAAAAAAATTGGGACAAAGAGTAAATTTATTAGGATCAAAAGACACCGATTCCCTAATTTTTCTTTAAAAGTTTATAATTAGAATGAGAAATGAAAATTGGAGACCATAAAATCCATTGTTACATTATAGGAGAAAATTCTCACTTCACTTCACATATTTAATTTCACTTCATGCTTTGCATTTGTCACACCCCGAGTGCAAGATGTGGAATATTAGGCCAACACAATATGCGAGGTTGCATATTTCTTATCTAAAACATCAAAGATAATAAGGTATTTTCTTATCTAAAGATATCGAAGGCCTAAGAGAAGCCGTATATAATTCCAAGTTTTATACGACTGCTTTAGAGAGCATTGTATATACAAGTTTATACTGCAATTGATATTTTATATGACGAATACAGGATTGTGCCATAGCAAAAAAAAAAAACAAGTTTTTTTTCTTGGATGTCGGATTTAAAGTTTTTCACAAAGCTTTGAAAGAACTATTGTATTTATCGTCGCATAAACTATATAGGATGTCTTTTTCTTTGTTGAATCTTTTTTGCCACGCCAACATTCGCAACAGCATAAAAGTCGTTGTATATACTATATACGGCTGCTTTCTAGGTATATGCGGCAGCCCATAATGTCAATTTTCTACTAGTGACATAACAATTACATGTAACAATCCATAATCGTTAAATGAAACAACCTGTGCCACCTATAATCTTGAATGCAACAGAGCTGAACGTGCACGAACCATAGAAACTAATACACAATCCACACATTGGCCATGAACAACCCATACAGTCGAGTTCATGAACAAAGCATGACAAAAACATCACACAAACATGAACACAGGAAAGAACCTATATAGCAAAGAACCCTAGTATCATAATATATCTCAAAATAAAAAAATAACATATTTATTTTTTAAGATGAAAATAAACCTTTCCTCCATGAATTTTCAATATTTAAACAAATTTCAGCAAAAAGATATAAATTTTTTTAGAAGCTTGCAAGAGAACGAGTGTCATACGTGCATTTTTCAATGCTAAGAGAGAGTTAGATTTGAACAATACTAATTATGAAAAAAATATGGAAAAATTTTGATTTAATAGAAGATAGGAGATTGAAGTCAAATCACATTTCAAAATAACTATGTTTTAAAAAGTTTAAAACTGTGATTATTTTTTAAATTGATTATCCAAAAGTGTCCAAATGCTACAATTTTTACTTTTATTTAATTGTTTTTTTGTTCACAGGGGCCCTTGGATCATGTTAAAGTTTCTTTGGGCTTAGGTGGGTTCTACTTGGGCCTATAATTTATGGTGCCCATCATCATCTTGTATTGTATTAGTGGCTTGTCTAGTTTCGATCGGATTACCCCTCCTTTTAGACTTTTGTCCTACATTTTGTCATGGGGCCTTTTTTGGAACGT
>JAWZTD010039342.1:2289-12763 GCA_035221335.1 Echites panduratus | reverse complement strand
TATTAATATTTCTCTTCATTTATTGTAAAAAATTTATGATTTTTGACAAAAATGAGAAGGTGTATTTTGTTTTTATTTACATTTAAGAATTATTAATTACTTTACTTAAAATGATGCTTAAATGGTTAAAGATGGCTAAGGAGTTATATAATGGGATTGAATTAGAAATTGATTTGTCTTAATTATAGTTTATACCGAGGGTGCGGATAAATGCACCTCCAAATTTGTTAAGTACACCCCCAAAATTAAAATAACCAAAATGAGTTAAGTGGAAAAGAAAGTAATGACCTTCTAAAAAAATAATAATAATGAGAACTATTATTGTTAAGTACACCCCCTCCCTTGAATATGAAAACCTGCAAAACAAACCCACATTTTTTCCAAAAACCACATTCAAGGAGAAGCTTTGGGTATTGTAAAATCTTCAACATTTTTACCTCAAGCTCAAAATATTAGATGATTATGCATCATCCTATTCAAAACAAGATAAATTGATATTATTAAACTTGAGCTAAAAAAGAATAAGCTAAAAAAAAAAAAAAAGCAGCTGAACCTTTTTTCTCCAGCATTATCCTCATGGAATTCCCTCCTGCTTGGTTCCTCTGCCTAGCAAAGGCTGCACTGCTGTGCTTCATTACCAAATGTCTTGAAAAAACTTGGTATCCTTATTCAAAATTATTCTGGTATATCATTCGAAGAATAATAGGCCAATTAAGAATTTTACAATTAGTCATATTTTGAAGTAAAAGGAAAAGACAGAACAAATGCAACCTATCAATCAAATATCATTGAATAAATGTGGTTTTTGCTTAATTTCTGATTCATTTAAAATTATTAAAACTCCTATCTTTAACAAAAGAATGACATGCAGTAGAAATCTGTACGAAACAGGAAATGTTTCTGATTGGGGAATAGCATAAGCCTTGCCTTGGTGAAGAAGAAGCAATGTATCCTCTACCCCTCTGATTTTGCTCTGGCTTTGCAGAGATTCTGCAGGTTTCTTTAGAAGAGAAGAAGCTGTTTATTTTTCAAAGATGGTCGCTGGAAGAAGAAAAGAATGAAAGAGAGAAAGAGGGGGGGTGTATTTAATGGTTTGGAGGGATTTTTTAAAATTGGATAGTTTAATAATTTTAAGAGGTATATTTAATATTTGAGGGTGCACTTAACAATTTAGAATTTAGAGGTGCTTAATACCAAATATCAAATCAACCCCTTTTTTTTAATTCTTTGTTTTTGTACTCTAATTTTAATTCCTGGAAACAAAGCACAGCAGCAAAAACCCACGCTGCCGTTCTTCTGCAGCAAAATTCAAAAACCTCCAGGAAGTAGTAAAATCCCGGCATCTGAATCGGAATCCTGCCTCAAATGGCGGCGGCAGTAGTAGTTGAGAGCCGAAAGCTACCGCGGCCAGGCCGCGGAGGCGTTATCTCCCACAACCTAACTGAGGAAGAAGCTCGAGTAAAAGCAATTGCAGAAATAGTATCCAACATGGTAGACCTTTCCCGCAAGGGCGAGGATGTGGACCTAAACGCCTTAAAGTCCTCAGCATGCAGGAAGTATGGGCTCTCCCGAGCTCCGAAACTGGTAGAAATGATTGCAGCAGTTCCCGAGTCAGAGCGCGAATCTCTTCTTCCTAAATTACGAGCCAAGCCGGTCCGGACGGCTTCCGGTATTGCCGTCGTGGCGGTGATGTCGAAACCTCATCGCTGCCCTCATATTGCCACTACCGGTAATATTTGTGTTTATTGCCCAGGCGGACCGGACTCGGATTTTGAGTATAGTACTCAGTCTTATACTGGGTATGAACCAACAAGTATGCGTGCAATTCGAGCGAGGTGAGGTTTTAACTTCTATAATTTATCTTAATTACATTTTGATTTCGTTTTTTCTTTTCTTTGAGTGGTAAAATTTGTTAATAATCAAGAGAAGTTTTCTCTAGATAAGGGGTAGAAAGATTCAAGCTGGTACGAATAGTGCCTTGCTATATTAATATGCCATTATTGGCTAAAATTGTTCTAGATTAATCCAAAGAATTGCGCTTCTTGGAATATGTCTAGACTTGGTTCTGGGGTTCTTTACTTGTTAATTGATATCACAAGTTAGAACTCTGTATGTTTCCTTTTGAGTTGTCATTTATCAAAGTGATATCTTAAGGTACTACCTATTTGTGGTATTGAAAGAAGAAGAAAACCTCTTTGTTTCTTCTTATTTATCTATTCTTATGTGTTAAAACCCAAATCGAGTAATCATTGCTCTAATTCAACAGAAGAAATCTTGTTGAAAAAGATTTACACTTTTGATTAGCTTATTGAAGAGTAGAGATCTCAAGATGGTAGGTTTCGAGTTAGAATATTTTTCTTTTGTAGACTTTGGTTGTGCATCAGCTACCTCATTCAAAGTGCACTTTTTTCAGCATCCTTTTTTCCTACTGAAGTACTTGAGGGAAGAGATATTAGTCATCTTAGGTGAAAAAAAGAACAATGAGACATATAACCTTTTGAAAGTGGTCTTTTCTTCTTTATTTATTTATATTATTATTATTATTTTATTTGCAATTTTCATGCGTTGTTTAGCTCGTTTGATGGACATATTGGGAAACCAATGGCCATAATTCTGTTCAGAGGCTTAGCTGGTCAAACTTATTGTCAGGAGAAGATCAATTACCCAATCTGTCTATTCAGCTTTTACTTATAGAATTATATGATTATGATGTGAGCAATTTTGTCTAGATCTTTGCATTTTTTTTTAATTTCCCCCCGTGGAGAATAGTTTTGGATTTCTGAATAACTTTTTCCTGCTTCACATCCCAAGGGTTGATGGTTGTATTTACTACATGCCATCCTTTTGTCTTTTAATGGTGAAGCCAGAATGATGTTCTCCCTAATACCAGTCAGCATTTCTGCTGTACTTGGATGGAAGGGAAACAACATTCCCATGTCAAAAGTTAAAAACAGGTGCAGGAAATTTTGGTGCATTTGAAGACATTAGAGGCATATTAGGTATTCCTTCAAGCTCTTGTGGCGTGATGTGTCAAATTGTATGTTTGTAGTAGCTACTGGTTTCAGGATTTTGGATGTGTGAGACCATTTCCTTTGATAGCTAGGTTTCCGAATTCATCAAGCTCTCTAATAGTATTCCTGGCTAGTATTCATGGAATTTCAAGGTATCACCTCAACTGAATTCAGGACATAAAGCAAAATATTTACTTTCTCACAAATGATGAGTGTTCATGGAATTTCAAGGTATCCCCTCAACTGAATTCAGGATATAAAGCAATATTTACTTTCTCACAAATGATTAGTGTACTCCTTTTTTTCATCACTATCATAACTGTGGATGATAGAATGAGCAAATATGCCGTTTCAGTGCTTTTTGTTTATGTTAATATTTGGCTTGCACATGGAGGTAATTCAGACTACTGTCTTGCTTTAGCCGAGTACATTGTAGTTTCTGAATGATGGTACTAGAAATCTAGAAGTCCCTTTCTTGTTTTCCTTTACACTCGGTTTGGATGTTTTTTCATCTCGTGTTGTTCTTCATATGTAGACAAATAAAAGGATAGGCATTTGAAGTGTTAAAGTCTGCCTCTATATTTTCAGATATAACCCCTATGTTCAAGCTAGAAGCAGGATAGATCAGCTTAAGAGGTTGGGTCATAGTGTTGACAAGGTTTGTTATCTTCTGCACATGTTTTAATATTCTTCATTTTCTCTGGTTGGATCTCTTTTTTAATTTCTTTCTTCTGTCTCTCTACACACAGGTTGAATTTATTTTGATGGGAGGAACTTTTATGTCATTACCATCTGACTATCGTGACTATTTCATTCGAAATCTTCATGATGCTTTGTCAGGACATACTTCTGCAAATGTTGAAGAAGCAGTTGCATACTCTGAACACAGTGCAGTAAAATGTATAGGGATGACTATTGAAACGTAAGCTCCTTATAGATTATTTATTATTTATAGCAAATATCTGATATGACACTTCTTTTCCTTTCCTTTTGAACAACATTAAAGAAGACTAGCAGCAGCAGAAATTTTCACGTTGCATATTGACTATTTTGTGCTTTAAGATATACATCTTACATAGGTTCAAGGTTCCTGAGCCTATAAATATATGACATACTCTGAACATGGTGCAATAATGCATATGGATGATTATTGAAACCAATGCTCCTTAAATATTATTTCTTTTTTATTGTTATGAGTATTGGATACTACTTCCTTTTTGAACGACTTTAGAGTAGGCACACACCTGAGTTTTTAGTTAGACAAATAAGGTTGTAGAAGATTTTCAGAATTATATATTGACTTGTTGGTGCTTTATAATCTAAATGTCCAAACTTTGACTTAACTCTGCTATAGCAGATGTTTGGACCAATCCATTGAATCTTATCATGTGAAATTTCCCTTTCCTATTCTGCTCTACTTGACATGACGATCTCAGATAGGATTTTAAGCAAATGCTGGAATTATTATGATAGGGTAATACACTATTTCTTCTGTCCAAAATTGTACATTTCATTTTGATTTGGAACAATGATTAGAAAGAGCTTTTGTTTTGACCATAGGTAAGTAACTGTATTGTCTTTATTATTAATATACTGGTAGACCCATGTGTTTGCAAAATATAAATCTCTTAAGTTATTAGTAGATTTTTGAAAGGAAAAAACATTGATTTAAGAGTAGGGTTTTTTTTTTTTTTTGACATTCCAAAAATAGTATATTAAAAATGTTGCTTTATAGAATTCAAATATTCTATTGGGTTAAACTAATAGCATTGCTTGATAAATACAAGTTTCTGTCATTAAGATCCTGTCATAAGTAAGTAAAACTAATGTTTTTACCAATAGGCGGCCAGATTATTGCCTTGGCCCTCATCTAAGGCAGATGCTTTCTTATGGCTGCACCCGTTTGGAGATAGGAGTTCAGAGCACATATGAGGATGTTGCTCGCGATACAAATAGAGGCCACACGGTAGCTGCTGTTGCTGATTGCTTTTGCTTGGCAAAGGATGCAGGTTTTAAGGTAGTTCCCCCCAGCCCCATGAATCTATAATTAAGCTTTTCATATTTGTATCTAAACATGATAGAATTGATTTAACAAAATTTGAAACTTTTTAAAATATTTTTGGGTCAAAGACTTCTGTTTAATGCAAGCAACTAACCAATCCGTTTCCTTTGGGGAAGTCAACATTGGCTTTACTGAGTACTGATTCTCGTGGCCTCCTAAAGAATTCTCATTTTCTAATTATGTGAAGCATTTTGCATTTTATTCTATTTGTGCTTAGCTTCTTGAGCTAAATTTTTTATTTTTTTATTTGTGATAACTTGTTTTTTGTTTTCAGTTGTAAATTACTTAGGGCATATTTGGACAGTAACTAGATGTTTTTTTATTTGTAAAAAGAAAGAGATTCGTTTCTCTAAGATTTTTATTTAGTAGATTGATTGAATGATTTAATGTATACTGCTTCCCTTTGACAGATTACGAGTTACAATATAGTTATTAAATTAGTGAATGTGTAAAATCTAAGTTGGGAATATTTAAGAACATATATTAAATGCGTAATGTGGGACCCATGTGTTTGAAAAAAGTTTTTAAGAAAAAATAGCTTTTGAAAGATGATTTATTATAATAGAGGGGGAAAAAGAGCAAAAATGCTTGTCCAGATAAACTTTCCTGTCTTTTGTTGCTTTACTCCTGTTCTGCTTCTAATTGATGAACAATTTCTTTATTTTAGGTAGTTGCTCATATGATGCCTGATCTTCCAAATGTTGGCATTGAGAGAGACTTGGAGAGTTTCAAGGAGTTTTTTGAGAGTCCTTTGTTCAGGGCTGATGGTCTAAAAATTTATCCTACACTTGTCATTCGTGGTACGGGACTTTATGAACTCTGGAAAACTGGCAGGTATTTTTTGTGTTCTCCAAGAACACATTTCCGTCATGTGATTTCATTTGCTCCAGTGTTCTGGCGTGTTATTTCATTAGCTCCAGTGGTAGTATTAATAATTTTTGAGGTTACAGTGTCTCTCTGTACTGTTTAGTAGTCAATTGAAGGACTCTATTTTCACCATGATAAGACCCTTACCTTTTGAAACAAGAGTACTTGCTTGATGAAAGCAGCACCATTTGCTTTGGTTGATGCGATCTCCTGGCTATTGTTACTGTATGCAGAATAGAACAGAGTACCAAAGGAAATCTATCTTTTACCTTGGCGGGGAATTCCTTAGAACAGAAAAGAAGACTTTTTTTGGCTCCAGATCTTTTGCTATTAATGCCATTGTTTAACGATCTCAGCTTCCGCATTCTAACTTGTTCTTGATTATCTATTTCTAAAACACCCTTTTATCGTCTCTTTCTACTTGGTCTCAGCAACTGTAATGACCTCCTAAATCCATCTAAATTGTCCTTGGCAAATATGGTTTTCATGTCAAACTGAAAAATTTGATGAATGCTTTTTCTGCCCCCTACTGCAACCACAGCTGCCTCCTAAATCTTTTGTCTGTTGCTATTTGTTGTGAGTTAACACATTACCTCTATATTGATCATACGTCTGTTGGCCCCTCCACTTTGCTGCCTCCACCACAATGAAATTGGAGAAAAATGTTAACAAAAATTAAAACAAAAAAGGAAGAAAATGAAGAGATTTGTTTCATATTGCACAGCCTATGTTAGAAAAGACAGTCCCCAATCTCTATGCTTTTTTTTCCTTTTACTTCTTATTTGCTACTTGTTTTGCATTTTTTGCAGGTACAGAAATTACCCCCCTGAGCAGCTTGTTGACATTGTAGCTAGGATCTTGGCAATGGTTCCCCCCTGGACACGTGTCTATAGAGTTCAGCGGGATATCCCTATGCCTTTAGTGACTTCTGGAGTAGAGAAGGGGAATCTCCGGGAGCTAGCCTTGGCTCGGATGGAGGATTTGGGATTAAAATGTAGAGATGTTCGGACACGTGAAGCTGGAATCCAGGTACATTTAAGCCATCATTTATCCTTTGCAAGTTGTAATACTAGCTGATTTTAACCATACTCACAGTCCTCCTATCTTCCAATTAGGACATTCATCACAAAATAAAGCCTGAAGAAGTTGAGCTTGTTCGCCGTGATTATTCTGCAAATGAAGGCTGGGAAACCTTTCTCTCATATGAGGATACACGTCAGGTATTGCTTATTAAAAAGGGGAAGAATATCTTTAAAGAAGGCCATGTCACTGTTTTTCCGAATGTCACCATTGTTACAGACTTTCTTTTTCTTTGGGGGGGTTTCTAAATGTGCTGAGACATCATACTTGCGTTAGATAAATGACATGGAAATGCATGTATCAGATGTATCAGATCAATGTTGCATGAGATTGCTTTCACTGGCTTCCTGTAACGTGTTTGCGGGTTCTATTAGAGCAAAGAACTGAAATTATAACAGGAAACAAGTCCATAAAAATTTATTATGGTTCCTGACAGTCATTGGAACGGGAGTCTGTATACGGTTGCCTTATTATATTGATGACAGGTGCTAAATATTTGCTTAATGGCCCAGATGTTTGTCTCAGTCAAATGATAATGCCAAGATGTTTCATTATATATGCATTAAATATATGTATTAGTTTGAAAATTTGGCCTGCCATGGTTGTCTTCATATTATGGGTTCTATGACAGAAAAGGTAAAAGATTGTTTCTTCATCTTTTCTGTCACATTACAGTGAAGTTCGCATTTGCAAAGTTCTCTGTTCAATTAAAGTTCTATACTTAAAGAAGTTGAAATATTTCGGTCTATATTACTTTTGGATCCAATTCATTGCTTTGGAAAACTATTACAGCTTTTAGAAATCGTGGAATTGAATTCACTTTTCATCACCAAATTCCAAGATCCATTTAATGTCTTTATAAGGGGAAAAAAAATGTTCTCTTTGATCACGTGTAATTTGTTAAACTAAATGTACCATGTGCTTTGTACAATTTTTGCTATTTTCTTTTGCTTTCTGTTCATTTGTATTAACTGAAAAGCTATAAGCTGTTCATATGTGAATGGTAGAACATTTTCTATTGCTTCATATTTCTTAGTTTTGATTTTAAGTGGCTGGGTAATGAAAGCCCCAGCTTGATGGAGAATTGAGCCATCAATGCTGCTTCATTTTCATATTCATGAGTTGCTATTCTTTATGAAATATTCTGTCTGGAAACAATGATAAGCTCCTTTACTTAAAAGCTCAGTCTTGGAACCGTTTGATCTAGAAAAATGCTAAACAAGTATCTTAGTTTTCTTTCTAGTGTAGCCCAGAGCAAGTCACTGCAGCTAAACTGCTTCATGTATCGTGATGCAGGATATCTTGGTTGGACTTTTGCGACTCCGAAAATGTGGGCGCAATGTGACCTGCCCTGAGCTAGTGGGAAAATGTTCTATCGTAAGAGAACTCCATGTTTATGGGACTGCTGTTCCTGTCCATGGTAGGGATGCTGATAAGCTGCAACATCAAGGGTATGGCACACTACTGATGGAGGAGGGGGAGAGGATTGCTCATCAAGAGCACAGATCATCAAAGATAGCTGTCATATCAGGTGTTGGAACTCGGCACTACTACCGAAAGTTGGGCTATGAGCTTGAAGGTCCTTACATGGTCAAATACTTTTCTTAGCGGGGTTTGCATTTTGGGGGTAATGTATCTGGTGTCTGGAGATTTGCGTACCTTGAACACCATTTTTTCTGGGTAGAACTTAGTGAGGTTGTGATGTTTATAGGCTTGCGGTATTACTAGATAGGCAGCTGTGCTGATTTTCTTATCCTCTCCCGTGAAAGGTTCAGAGTTGTCAATTTTCTGTTACCATACCAATTTAGGGAAAGTCTGTATTATCTTACTACAACAGTGAAAATTTACTCTGGAGTATTAAGCATGCATTAACAAAGTTGCTGATATTATGAAAGAAATCCTTGGTGTTGTGGTTATCCACTTGCCCTCCCAAAATTTTGATATTGATGACCAATTTTCAGTAGCTTCACGTTAAATGATGGTCTTCCAAAAGTAAAACAGAGGGTAAACTGTGCAGTTTTTAGCAAATGCCTTCTGTTCTGTCTGTAAATCTTTAGCTTCAAAGGATTAAAATAAATCACTTCCTACAACATAGCTTTCAAATTCCACATCCATCAAGTTGTTGTTTGAATTTGGGATCAATTTTAATCTATGTTGATTTCAGTCTCCAAATTCCTAATAATATATAATTGAGATGTTCCTTTTTTCCAAAAATAAAAAAATTCTATTAAAGTTTGAGGTGAAATCAACTATAAGAAAAAAGTTTTATACTTGTTCCGTTTATATTTGTAAGTTATTTGTAGTGATTTTGTCAATATCAATATAAAAGTTTTTTTTTTCCCTTCTAAAATGTTTTTATAGAGAAGAATATTAAGAAAGAAAAAAAAATTTTACGAAGATTTAGTAATATGGAAAATATGAATAAATATCCATTAAACCATCAATTGACATAAAGATGGAGGGATTTATATTTTTTTGATATATATCATAATATATATTCTCTTTGTCATTAAATATAAATCACTTGTAATAATTTTGTGTGTACTGTTCTCTTGCGCAAAATATCCCTATGGAAAAGAATATTAAATATGAAAGAGTGAAAGCATAGTTAATGAGTAATGTTATGGAGTGCTATAAAATACGTCTTATGAATTGCTCTATTAACTTTTTAAGAGTTAAAGTTAATAGTAAATTGTTAACAAAAGATAACTCCTTCTCTAAAAAATTATTTTTGGAAATATTTTTTATAAACTAAATCTTAAAATGACAAATTAAACCCTATGGACACTTGGTTAAATTTTATTTTATTTATTTATTTTGTAAAATATAATTAATCGTTAGAGACTTAATTGGAATGTGCTCCATAGGATTTTTGCATCATAAATATTGGAAAAAAAATAAAATAAAATATATATTAAACTATCAACAATAACTCATAATAATGAATAAGAAAAAAAGGGTGAGATAAAATGACTGATAATTGTTACTCATCACGCTTTAATCGCAGATCTATCTAATTCTAATGAAATGTTCCTTACCCCACCATTTTTCTTGATTTATGGCCTTTTTCAACCCCTTTTCCCATTTTAGTCCCTGTCACTGTTGCCGCCACCTTTTCTGCCATTTCTGGCCTTAAATTCTGCAGATCTATGCTCTCCACCCCTAACCCAGCCTCTCCTCAACCAGATCTATCTTCTAGATACCTACCCACCCCTTCTTCTTTGCCCGTCACTGCTACCGCTCCTTTTCTACTGCCCAACCCAAAACAGCAGCCTTTGCCCCTCTCCCTCCCTCTCCTTCAATCCCTGATCCTCCTTGAACCCACCTATGTTGTCGTTCCAGCCACAGCTGTTGGAAGAAGGAAAACTGCAACTGTTGCCATTGTTGTCATAACCAATCAAAGTAAATATTCTTCAATAATTTCAGAAAAAGGAACGTTTTCCTTACTATAGGT
>JAWZTD010039331.1:0-12763 GCA_035221335.1 Echites panduratus | reverse complement strand
GAAAGTTCCGGGGAAACCATCTATCCCTGGAGAGCTGTCCTTGTCTAAATCAAAAGTTGCTCTCTTAATCTCTTCAGTGGCTGGCAGAGTAGACAGCATCAAGTTTTCCTCCATTGAAATTAATTTTGGTATGTCTCTAGTAAATTGGACAGGATTTGACATACATCCCTGTTCACCTGTGAGAAGGGAGGAGAAAAAGTTAACTGCCTCTTGTTCTATTTCCTCTTGAGCTTCTTGCCAGTTTCCTTTGGAGTCTTTTATCTTCAGAATTTGCATGTTGGTCTTCCTATTGTGCCAGTATTTAGAAAAATAGGATGTATTACCTTCGCCATTTTGAAGCCATTTTATTCTCGCTTTCTGTTTCCAAAAAATGTATTCATTTCTCATTTGGAAAGCCAAGTCTGCCTTCGATTGATGAAAATTAGCTCTATTCTGTTAAGTTGGATTGTCACAATAAATGGTTTCTTGCTCCTTGCATTGATTTTCAGCAGCTCTAATGTTGGATTGGAGGTTGCCAAAAACTTCCTTATTCCATGTGCGCAGAGATCGTTTCAGTCTTACTAGTTGGATTGGAGTTTAACTTTTATGGCAGTAAGCAGATTCGGATCATTTAATGAGATAGCATAATTCGGGAAAAGTGTAAGGATTACACTTCCTGAATTCAAAGTGGTTAGGACAGTTCCAATTACAATATGCTCATAGGAAAGCATCCTGGAATCCAATAGAGCGATTTTGGCTATCACAGGTAAACCTGGTCTTCCTTGATAGGAAAGCACCAATCTGATTGCACCAAGATGGAGGTGAGAAAAACCTTCAAGCTTCCATTGTTGAATCAATTCTGGTTGAATACTGAGGGTGATATACTGTTCCTTTTGGGAGTACGGAATATCACAGTTGTTCAGTTTTGAGGACTGAACTTATTCTTTGGTCCTTGGAGTGGTGGATTTCAACAAGTGTTTGATAGAGGTAATTCTCGTAGAAAAACTTCCTCTCTTTTTGTAAACATTATAGGGACTGATAATAGGTGGTATAGACTCTTCAACACTGGCCTACTCAGGATTAGTACTATACTCTACTACTTGGGTAGACTCTTTATGTAAAGGTTTTTTTTGGTAATGACAACGAAGTGGAAACTTGAACAAGATTAGAAATATGTGAAGCAAGACTTTCAGTTGACATGGTGTGAAAGACTCTCTACAGGCATACTCATAGAAATCTCAACCTTATTATCATGCTCTTTACATGTGATTCAAATTTCAACAAGTCATGCATAGAACTCTTAGATAAACACAAAGAATTTTCTCAATGAAAAGAATCATCATACTCAAATAATTCAACAATAGTACCTTGCTTATATACACTATAAACATTACCTAAATCATGTTTACACCTAGAACATTCTTTTATATAACGGAAGCTTGGTGGACAAATTTGGAGCATAACAAATGCAAATTGGGAGTAATTTCAACATTGGTCATCTAGTCAAATAAGTTTGACCACGAATTTGTTGTTTTTATTAATTATTAGATTTCCAATGTGTCTCCAATCAATATTTTATTATTATTCAGGTTTAGTACTTTTTTTTGCAATCAGGATTCTTAGTAGTTTCCTAATACTTGTTACAAAGGATTAGGTAACTTGTATTGATTAGGTATCTTTTGATATTATAAATAGGGCTGTTGTAAGATTAAATAAAACAGATTATTATTGAATACAATTTGAGATTTGAGATTTTTCTCTATCTTCTTTGGTTCTTCTAGAACTCTTGACTTATCATTCAACTAGCTTGGGTTGTTTGTGGGGCCACCCTTTTGGAGATATTGGTTCACTATTAAGAAACAACATTTGGTCAATATACGTTTAAGCATAAAAACCATGTAATTGTAAGAGACAAAATTTCTTACTCTTGTTGGGCCTAGCTCAAGATCTAGGTTCACATCACTTCATGTCTTCTTAAAAATTGAAATGTATTCTTTTATGTCTTCCATAGATCTCACCATTCCCTCCTTTGAAAAGGTTTGTCCTCAAATCTTCAAGTCTTGAAATGTAAGCTTTATCAAAGTTCCAAAGTTTCAATCGAAGTTCCTTGGCCACCATCATTCCCCCCTTTTTCGAAAAGATTCATCCTCGAATCTTCAAGACCTACATAAAAAAGGACTTTTAGTATTGATTGAAGAAATATTATAAGAATACTTACCATGTGTCTCCATGGAAGGTGTAGCAACATTAGAATACCTTATGATCCTATCTTGTATATGTTGCTCCTTCAAAAGTGGTGGATAAAGTCTTTCTTGTGCATACAGAAGGACTTTATTATTTTCTCCATAGAGTCAAAACTGCAAAAAATTGTGATTTTCTTTATAAAAGATAGTGGAATCCTCAGACTCCTTATAAAAATATCATTAGGATTGCTATGGGATCCCCTTTTCTTTTTTCTGATATCTCTGAATCAGAATTATGGTTTTGTCGGTGTCTTTCTGTCTTCAATATTTTGCATTAGACATAGAAATCAAGCCAATTCTTTATTTCTTGACCAGTCTGAAAATGCCGACAGATATCCAAACCTTTGGACTTTGTTAACCATGTTCCAGCCCAGTATGCATTGGATCTCTACATTGACAAACTTATGTTCTCATCTACAAGATGCCCATTAAAAGAAGCAACATATACAAGGAATATCAACCAAGAATAAACAATTATTACAATCAAGTCACAAGTCTTAAATCCCATTGGTCCATGACCCCATAAAGCATGGAATAGAAGAACTTCAAAACTGGAATTTTTGCATAACAAGCTCAAGAAACACTTAATTTCCATGGCATTCACAAGTCTCAAATAGAAGAACTTCAAAACTGGAATTTTTGCATAACAAGCTCATGAAACACTTAATTTCCATGGCATTCACAAGTCTCAAATCAAGAACGTCAAACATATGTATAAGACTAACAAGAATATGACTCTCGCATATGTTAGAACCTAAATTATTATCAAGATGGACAACTTTATAGTCAACGCAATTTGGGAAATGTTCCAAGTTGTTTAACAAGTCTTCAATGATGGCACAAAACATACACCATGTCAACATGTAACTCCACCAAATAAAGATCAAACACATTGCATACATGTTAAATTCAAGATCATGAAGTTTCACAACTTCCTTTAAGAACAAGTTTTCTACATGAAATGCCTCATCATGAAATCTCAACAAAGACTAAAACTCAAAAAGCATAGATTCTCTCCCCGCACTCACAGTGAAGTACTTCTCAAAAAGCATAGATTCTCTCCCCGCACTCAAAAAGCATAAATATGAATTGAGACTCAACAATTATTATACACATAACACCATAAAAATACAAGTTTGTTCCAAGGATTGTAACATAAAAAATTCACAAAACTCGATCATCCAAGACAAATTTTGAGAGTCCTTTCATAAGATTAAAAGATGTTCCACATGAATTTTAAGCATTCCTAACCATAAGGATGTATTCTCAGGCTATTTCCATGGATTCTATCAATCAACAAATCAAGCATATGATACACAGGCAAAGAATTTTCATGTTTGTGGAAGTCAACAATTTGAACTTGTTTTCCCACATGAAGCACATCATCACAATCATGTTCTTTCACAAATACAAATTCTTTCAAATCTTTTAGCAAATTCCTGGAAACACACAATTTGTTTCTCTTAAACAAGAATTTATAATGCTTAAAAGAAATAACATTGGTACCTTGTTGATGAACACCAATAGCATTTTCAAATCCACTCTTCCTACCCATAGAAATCGAATTTTCATTGCTAGATTTCAGCCATTTTTCTTCAGGTGTCTAAGAGTATACCACCTCAACATTTCATTCAACATCATGTGGTCCTTGCTATCATTCACCTTGGCACAAGATCACTAGAAAAGGAATGTTAATGTTAGAAATGGGTGTAACAATTTCTTTGTTAATCATGGAAATCAAATCACTCCCGCTCTTTCTTTCTTTTTCATTATGGCTCCCATTTTCGCCACTCAATTCCTTTCTGTTGTGCTCAATTTCTTTTTTCATGTGAGCTCTCATTTTCTTCTTGTCTTTCATTTTGAAGCTCATTTTCTTTTTCAATGTCTTGCCTCTCATTGTTTTGCCTCTCAATTTCTTTTAACATAAGGCTCACTTCTTCTTCCCTCATCTGATGGAAATCAAGGAACCTGGATTGAAACGACTTGGAAGCTTGTTGATATGATCTCAAGAAGACACTTGAAAACTTATGAGGATCGACATTTCAAGTATAAAGAAAGCATGAAGGCATTGATGATCAACGAAGAAAAATGATATGATATTGGTGAATTATTTAGAGAAGTTATGCTTGAAGATGGTGTTAATTCAAGGAAATGTTTTAACATCATCAAGACACATGATTCTAATCATGTCAAGAGGGATTATGTAACTGAAAACATAATCATAACAGCCTTGGGAAAGTAATTGAAGAAACATCCAAGAAGGCATGAAGAAATAGAAGCAAAATGATGAAGAATGAACAAGAAAGAAGCTTTATACGGTTTATACAGTATCCTGCTTGTGAGCAAATTCTCGCAAGATCAAATTGATCTTCTTGAGAGAGTCTAGACATGAACTAACTAGGGTTCTTCGAAGACTACTTCTAAGGCATTCTTTCACTTTGGTTTAGGGTGTAGAAGGTCTTACAAAACTTATAGATTGGTTAGGGTTTTCTATTATCTTGGTCAATCTACTACTAAACTTGAATCTTTGATGAATCTCGGGGAATTTGTTTCATTGTGAGTTGTTCTAAGGATTGAGCCAATGAATTGAGAAACTTCAATCCAAGGAATTACATAATTTTGGTATCACAGCTTAGCTTCTCGTCAAGAGGTTTGACTATCCTTTTTGTGTGTTTATCTTTGTTTTTTTGCTAAAGATCATATTTTTCTTCTTTGAATTCTTACGATCTTATATGTGTTTGTTTTTGTTATAGTTTTGTGATCAATAGTTTTGTGAATCTTGCCTAAGCTAAAAAATAAGGGCAGATTCAAGGTGTTAAGTGATTGTTCTTCTATCATTTTTCAAAAATTTTTTTTGTTGCTCTGTTTTTCTTTTTTTGTTCTTTTTGGGGTTTTTTTTTTGTAATTTCTTCTGAGTGGAAGTAGAAGAAGCAATCACAATTCACCAAACCCATTTGAATCAACCCTTGTTTTTGTCCTTAGGCTAGATCCACACAATAATTGATCACAAAAGATAGAGTAGGGTAGATGTAAGAGACCAAAACACAAACAATCTCATGATCATGAGAATTCAAAGAAGAAAACATGATCTTCGCACACAAACACATGAAAGAAAATGAAAGGATAGTCAAACCTCTTGATGAAAGCCTATGCTCTGATTCCAAAATGGCGTGCTTCCTTGGAATTGAAGGTTCTCATGTCAATGGCTCAATTCCTTAGATTCTATCACAAAGACAAGTTCCCATGATTTTCATCAAAAGATTCGAGTTTAGTATTAGATTGACCTTTGGAATTGATTATCCTCAACCAATCTAATGAGTTTAAAAGACAATTCTACACCCTAAACCAAAGCAAGAAAGCCTCAAAGAAGTTTCCTAAGAAGTTCATGAAGAAAAACCTCACAAGTAGATCAATTTGATCTTGCATGTTTTGCTCTCAATTAGAAATGTTGTTTTTGATTAAAAGATAGCATGTTTTAGAATATAATAAGGATGCATTTATAATTTTTAGAACAACCAAACCCTAATCAATACTTTCAAGGGTGTTAATTACACATTGGACCTTTGAACTTACATGAAAAATTAAGCAAAAACCAAGCAAGACCGAATCAATGTTACTGTTGGATAGAAGGAAGCAAGAGCCGGACAGGGTGCCTGGATGCCTCTGGATTGTAAGAAATCGTTGCCATTTTCAGTCAAGCACCGGACAGCTTCTATTTTGCACTCTTCCTCCTCCATTTCATTTCCATAAGCTTCAAGTGATCTTCAATGCTTCTTTGAGGACTTCCAAGACTTTTATGATCATATTCCAAGCCATAGAATATTTCCTTAAAATTGTTAAAATCTTGATCCTTGATGACATTAAAATACTTAATTTAATCAACAACATTGTCAAGCATAAAATCTTCAATTAAGACATCATGAATAAGTTGTTCTTCTTTGTTGAACTTTAATGCCTTTATGTCTTCTTGAAAATTGAAATGTATTCTTTTATGTCTTCCTTGGACCTCATCATTCAATCCTTCTTTGAAAAGGTTTGTCCTCAAATCTTCAAGTTTTGAAATGTAAGCTTTATCAAGGTTCCAAGATTCAATCAAAGTTCTTTGGCCACCATCATCCTCTGCTTCTTCGAAAAGATTTTCCTCTGATCTTCAAGACCTACATAAAAAGGAGAAGGACTACTAGTATTGATTGAAGAAATATTATAAGAATACTTACCAAGTGCCTGGAAGGCGTAACAGCATTAGAATGCCTTACGATGGTATCTTGTATATGTTGCTCCTTCAAAGGTGGTGGTCTCTCTTTGATTGAGATGTATTCCTTCTCATCTAAAAGATAGTCATTAAAATAAGCAACATATACAAGGAATATCAACCAATGTAACAGCCAAGAATACTTTTGTAATCAAGTCACAAATCTTAAATCGCATTGGTCGATGATCCCATAAAGCATGGAATAGAAGAACTTCAAAACTGGAATTTTGCACAATAAGCTCATGAAACACTTCCTTTCCATGGCATTCACAAGTCTCCCATCAAGAATGTCAAACACATATGTAAGATTAACAAGAATTTGACTCTCACATATGTTAGAACCTACACTATTATCAAGATGGACAACTTTGTAGTCAATGCAATTTAAACACAAGTTTATTCCAAGGCTCCATTCATGTAAGATTCAAAGATGTTGTTCCACATGAATTTTAAGCATTCCAAACCACAAGGATGTATTCTCATGCTATTTCCATGGATTCTATCAATCAACAAATCAAGCAAAGAATACACATGCAAAGAATCCTCATATTTGTAGAAGTAAACAATTTCAACTTGTTTTCCCAAGTCGAGCACAACATCACGATCATGTTCTTTCACAAATACTAATTTCTTCAAATCTCTCCTCAAATTCATGGAAACACACAATTTGTTTCTCCTAAACAAGAATTTACCAGTAGCATTTTCAAATCCACTCTTAATACCCATAGATATCGAATTTTCATTGCGAGATTTCAGCCATTTATCTCCAAGTATGGATACAAGAGTACACCACCTCAACATTTCACTCATCATCATGTGGTCCTTGCCATCATTCACCTTGGTTAATCTTTCAAATTTCTGAAAATTTGGCACAAGATCACTAGAAAGGAATTGTTAATGTTAGAAATGGGTGTAATAATTTCTTTGTTAATCATGGAAACCAAATCACTCTATCTCTTTCTTTCTTTTTCATAATGGCTCCCATTTTCTCCATTCAATTCTTTTCTCTAACACTCAATTTCTTTTTTCATGTGAGCTCAAATTTTCTTCATTTTCTTTTTCATTTTGAAGCTCATTTTCTTTTTCAATGTCTTGCCTCTCATTGTTTTGCCCCTCAATTTCTTTTAACATTAGGCTCACTTCTTCTTCCCTCTTCTCTTTTTCATTTTCATTTTTCCACTCATGCTCACTTGAGAATTCGTCCTTCATTTCACTTGTGTTCTCTAGGACTTGCTCTTTGTTCTTTACTTCTCAGAAATCCACTTCACTTTGAGATCTTTTCAACTTTTGCTCCTTAAGTTTGGACTTTTCTTTCTTCAACCTTCTTTCACAACAATTGGTGGTGTAGACCTCGTCCTCTAGACAAGTATATTTGCATTTCTCAAATATTTGACCAATATCTCTATTCAAGCAGCTGAAGAATCTAATCAAAGGCACTCCTCATTGCCAACTCCATCTTCTTATGGTACTTTTTCACATTCCTAGAGCCTTGTATAAGAATTCTCAACCCCTCATGTTCATATTGGTAGCTCACAAACCTCTCGCTCATCCTAAGTTTTAAGTGTTTCCAAGTAGAAATGGTTGGCTTCCAAGTGTCCACATTCTCCCCCGGATACCACACCCTCTTGGTCCTCATTTGCAATAAGTTCCTATAAGTTAGAGCTTGGTCCTTGAGACTTTCAACAATCAACTTCATCTTCTCTTCCTCCAAGTATTATGTCTTTCAAGCACAAGTTCCACCTTCCTTTCCCAACCAACATATGATATTGGATCATGAAAGCCATAGAAATGTGGAATAGTCATATGATGGCTTTCAATTCTTCCTTGTCTTCTTGGCTTCTCTTCAACCAGCTCCATCTTTCTTTCCGTATTAGCCACAATACAAGAATGTTGTTCTAACTTGTTAATAATGTAAGCCAAATCATTCTTGTTTTCTCAAATATTTGAAGAACTTGAAGAAGTAGCAACTCCCTTTGTTATCTTTCCTACACAATAAGTAAACAAGAAAACCGGGCAACGGTATATAACCTCACAAAGTCACTCTTGTATATCTCTCAAATTAGGATTTTACTTCATTTAGCCTTTTCCCTCTTCTTTGAACTTGCTATTGGTTCTTAATCAACTCTATTGAAACTTTGCAATCCACTCAAGCAAGAATGCAAGGAGTGTCTACAAACTCAATTCAATTAGTTTAAGCAACAAATAATGGAATACAAGAGTATAGAATGCCAAGAATAAGGTCAATCAACAAATTTTGAGCATATACTTTAAGGATTCAAAGAATTTTGATGAAAGGCATTTTATCAATCACAATCATATTCCAACATCCAATTGATCAAATCTATGAAGATCTCAATAATTTTTTTGAATGATTTTCAAAATTCTTCTCACAACTTTTTTCTGAATTTTTTTTTGTTGCACTGTTTTTCTTTTTTTTGAACTTTCTTTCTTTCCTTTTTTCTTGTAATTTTCTTTTGAGTATAAGTAGTAGAAGCAATTACAATTCACCTAACGCAATTGAATCAGCCGTTGTTTTTGTCCTTAGGCTAGATCCACACAACAATTGATCACAAAAGATAGAGTAAGAAAGATTTAAAAGAACAAAACACAAACAATCACAAGTTTATGAGAATTCAAAGAAGAAAACACTATCTTAGCACACAAACACATGAAAGCAAATAAATGGATAGTCAAACCTCTTGATGAAAGAATAAGCTCTGATACCAAAATGATGTGATTCTTGGAAATAGAAGTTTCTCATGTCAATGGCTCAATTCCTTAGATTCTATCACAAAGACAAGTTCCCATGATTTTCATCAAAAGATTCAAGTTTAGTATTAGATTGACCTTTGGAATTGATCATCCTCAACCAATCTAATGAGTTTAAAAGATAATTCTACACCCTAAACCAAAGTGAAGAAAGCCTCAAAGAAGTTTCATGAGAACCCTAGTTAGCTCATGAAGAAAAACCTTACAAGTAGATGAATTTGATCATTCATGTTTTGCACTCGAGGAGTAATGTTGTTTTTGATTAAAAGATAGCATGTTTGAAAACATAATAAGGATGCATTCATTTCCATAAGCTTCAAGTGATCTTCAATGCTTCTTCAAGGACTCTTCCAAGACTTTTATAATCATGTTCCAAGCCATATAATCCTTCTTTAAAATTGTTTAAGTCTGGATCCTTGATGACATTAAAATACTTAATTTAATCAACAACATTGTCAAGCATAAATTCTTCAAATAAGACATGAATAAGTTATTCTTCTTTGTTGAAATTTAATGCCTATATGTCTTCTTAAAAATTGAAATGTATTCTTTTATGTCTTCCAAGTTTCAATCAAAGTTCCTTGAACACCATCATTCTCACCTTCTTCGAAAAGATTCATCCTCAAATCTTAAAGACCCAAATAACAAAGGAGAAGGACTATTAATATTGATTGAAAAATATTATAAGAATACTTACCAAGTGCATGGAATGAGTAACAACATTAGAATGCCTTACAATGGTATCTTGTATACGTTGTTCCTTCAAAGGTGGTGGTCTTTCTTTGACTAAGATGTATTCCTTCTCATCTACAAGATACTCATTAAAAGAAGCAACATGTATAGGGATATCAACCAATGTAACAGCCAAGAATACACAATTCTTGCAATCAAATCACAACCCTTAAATCCCATTGGTCTATGATCCCATAAAGCATGGAATAGAGGAACCTCAAAACTGGAATTTTTGAACAATAAGCTCATAAAACACCTCACTTCCATGGCATTCACAGGTCTCCTATCAAGAACGTCAAACACATGTATAAGATTAACAAGAATATGACTCTCACATATGTTAAAACCTACATTACTATCAAGATGGACAACTTTGAATTCAATGCAATTTGATAAAAGTTCCAAGTTGTTTAACAAGTTTTCATTGATGGCAAAGAACATACACCATGTCAACTCCACCAAATAAAGATCAAACACATTGCATCCATATTAAATTCAAAATCATGAAGTTTCACAACTTCCTTTAAGAACAAGTGGTCAACATGAAATGCCTCATCATGAAATATCAATAAAGACTAAATCCAAAAAGCATAGATCCTCTCCCCACACTCACAGTGAATTACTTCTCAAATAAAATAACTATGAATTTAGACTCAACAATGATTATACACATAACACCACAAAAATACAAGTTTGTTCCAAGGATTGTAACATTGAAAATCCACAAAACTCGATCATCCAAGATAAATTTTGAGAGTCCATTCATATAAGATTCAAAGATGTTGTTCCACATGAATTTTAAGCATTCCAAAACACAAGGATGTATTCTCATGCTATTTCCATGGATTCTATCAATCAACAAATCAAGCATAGAATACACAGGCAAAGAATCCACATATTTGCAAAAGTCAACAATTTCAACTTGTTTTCCGACATCGAGCACAACATCACAATCATGTTCTTTCACAAATACTAATTCCTTCAAATCTTTCCTCAAATTCATGGAAACACACTTTCTTTCTTTTTCATAATGGCTCCCATTTTCTCCACTCAATTCTTTTCTCTAACACACAATTTCTTTTTACGTGTGAGCTCTCATTTTATTCTTCCCTCATCTCTTTTTCATTTTCATTTTTCCACTCATGCCCACCTGAAAATTCGTCCTTCATTTCACTTGTGTTCTCTAGAACTTGCTCTTTGTTCTCTACTTCTTGGAAATCCTCTTCACTTTGAGATGTTTTCAATTTTTGCTCTAGGTGTAGACCTTGTCCTCTAGACAAGTATATTTGTATTTCTTGAATTTTTGACCAATGTCACTCTTCAAGCAGCTGAAGAATCTAATCATTTTATCATTTTCACTCTCCTTTAGGTTACCTCTATTCATTACCAACTCCATCTTCTTATGGTACTCTTTCACATTCATGTAGACTTGTGTAAGAGTTCTCAACCCCTCATCTTCATCTTGGTGGCTTGTCACAAACCTTCCTAAGTTTAAAGTCTTCCCAAGTAGAAATGGTTGGTTTCCAAGTGTCCACATTCTCCCCTGGATACCACACCCTCTTGGTCCTCATTTGCAATAAGTTCCAATACGTTAGAGCTTGGTCCTAGAGGCTTTCAACAATCAACTTCATCTTCTCTTCCCCCCAAGTAATTATATCTTTTGAGCACAAGTTCCACCTTCCTTTCCCAAGCAACATAAGATTTTGGATCATCAAAGCCACAAAAATGTGGAACAGTCATATGAAGACTTTAAATTGGTCTATCATCGTAGCCTCTTCTTCCTTGTCATCCTGTCTTCTCTTCCACCCTGTCCATATTTCTTTTAATATTAGCCACGGTACAAGAAAGTTGTTCTAACTAGTCAACAATGTAAGCCCACTTATTCTTGTTTTCTCCAACATTTGAACGAATTGAAAAAGTAGCAACTCCCTTCGACATCTTTCCAACACAATGGTATATAACCTCACAAAGTCACTTGTGTATATCTCTCAAATTGGGATTTTACTTCTATCAAACGATCTCACTTCTCTCAACCTTTTCCCTCTCTTTGAACTTGCTAATGGTTCTTAAACAACTCTATTGAAACTTTACAATCCACTCAAGCAAGAATGCAAGAAGTGTCACAAACTCAATTCAAATAGTTTAAGCAACAAATGCTAGAATCAAAGAGTATAGAGTGCCAAGAATAAGGTCAATAAACAACGTTTTGAGCATATACTTTAAGGATTCAAAGAATTTTGATGAAAGGCATTTTATCATACACCTTGACATCAAATAATTTATGATAAAAAAAATTTTCTATTCATCTTAATTTAACACTCCCCAATCATATCATCCCAATTGTTCTTCAAACAACGCAAAATCAACTTCAATTTTAAATAACAATCATATTCCGACATCCAATTGATCAAATCTATAAGATCTCAACAATTTTCTTCAATGATTTTCGAAATTCTTCTCACTACTTTTTTCAGAATTTGTTTTTGTTCCTCTGTTTTTCTTTTTTTTTTTTTTGTGCTTTCTTTCTTTTTTTTGTTATTTTGTTTTGAGTAGAAGTAGAAAAAGCAATTACAATTCACCAAACACAATTGAATCAGCCATAGTTTTTGTCCTTAGGCTAGATCCCACACAACAATTGATCACAAAAGATAGAGTTGGATAGATTTAAGAGAACAAAATGCAAACAATCACAAGATCATGAGAAATCAAAGAAGAAAACATGATCTTAGCACACAAACACATGAAAGCAAATAAAAGGATAGTCAAACCTCTTGATGAAAGCCTAAGC
>JAWZTD010039322.1:0-12767 GCA_035221335.1 Echites panduratus | reverse complement strand
AATGGGTGGGTTTTAGTTAGTTTTGGGTGGGCATATGTTGAAATGACTATTTTAGCCTTAAACAGTAATCAAATGCATCTCAAGTGACTCAGATTGGTCGGATTCCGCCGTGGAGTGCTGTGGCTGGATATAAATAATCACACAAAATTTGATTATGTATATAAATAAATACAAACAAACTATATGTATATTATGAGTTAGTCGTAAACAGTTGATGCATACTTTCCGCTATTTTCCCATTATGCTACGAAGATCCTACATGCAGAATTCATAGGAGATCTTCTTTGCATTATAACAACAAAAAAATGATTTCTTCAAAATGAGATGTTGTTGTTTACAAGACAAAGATCTTGATCAACATTTTAGAAGAATGTCCCATATTTTTTATCTAATTAATGGAAATAATGATCTGAAACAAGTTTATATCTCTTCTCTTCCCCAGGAATTACAACCAGGACTTCTCAAGATGATTGAAGAATCTAGAAGACAATATAACGATATTGATCTTGGAGAAATTCATAAGTTCACACTTGCTTCCTTGGATAAACTTTGTGAATGACAAACGTTCTTTTCTAATTTTCTCAACAAACAAAAAAAGTTGAAAAAGACTTGCAAAAAAATTTTGAAATAGGTTGCAAAGAAAAATGTGTTTGTCCTCCAAAGACACACAAGACAATCTCTTTAAAATCTTTTAAAGAAAAAAGGAAGTCTAAAAAATTTTAAGGTTTTTTTACAAGAAAATTTGGGGAAAATCCTAAATCTAATCGATGTTTTATTTGCAAGAAAAAACTACATTTTGTAAAAAATTGTCTCAAAAAGAAGACTAAAGCCCAAAATCTTATTACATAGTTTATATGTGATAATCTAGACTCTGATATACAATTTAGATTTTCCGAACGGAGTGAACCAAATGAACAGACAGTCTTGGCCATTGAAGATTCAGATTTCGATGAACCATTCTCCTCAGAAGATGAACAAACAATTATCAATTATTATATAACTCTATCTTATCTCCTCATTTGTAGGTAAGTTTATTAACTTTCAAATATCAAATGCCTATCAATGTTATAAGTGTTTTGGATATTGGAGCAAGGTGCACCAGGGTTAATCCTGATATCCTACCTCTTGAAGTTCGGAAGAAAATAGATGAAAAATTTCAAGTCACAAAAGGAGAAGTTTTGGGAGTTAATCTTATTTCACAACAACCCATTGGTAAAATATATTTTTTTTAATTTTGTGATCCGGTTAAAAGATTATGGAAACCATCTTCATGGTAAAGATGTTCTAATAGGATGGGATGCATACTTTCAAGCAAGATATGTTCAAATTCTTCCAGAAGGAATCCGATGCAAACTTTTACATTTAATTTTTGATTCTCCGTTACTTTATAAAAACGTTGCTGATAATCTAAAATATTTTTCTGCAGATTCTTATGATCAATTCACACATCCACATCCGTTGTGGACAAATGAAGAGTTCTTCATTAAGCTTCCTTTCATGCTAAATGAAGATATAAATCCGACAAAAGCAGTACACCCTAGTATGACTCCTGATGATCTAAAACTTGCAATAGCTGAATGTGAAGCTCTTTTGAGACAAGCTTTAATTGAACCTACAACATCTAGCTAGGCATGTCAAGCCTTTTATGTCAATAAAAGGTCTAAACAGATTAGAGGTAAGAAAAGATTGATTATTGGTTACAAACCTCTAAATCAGGTTTTAAGAATGATAAATTTCCTTTGCTAAAGATTGAAAATATTTTTATCTATCTTGTTGATGCTAAAGTATTTTCAAAATTTGATCTAAAAGCTGGATTTTGGCAACTTGGAAATTTATCAGAAGATAGATATAAAACTGCTTTTCGTGTTCCTAATGCCAAATTTCAATGGACTATCATGCCATTTGATTTAAAAGTTGCACCTTCTATTTTTCAAAAGGCAATGACAAAAATTTTCTCATTAATACTTCATTCCTCTCTGATCTACATTGATGATATCCTTCTTTTTTTCAAAAAAAAAAAAGATGAAGCCTATAGAGCACTGCTTGAGCAGTTTTTTGAAATCGTTAGGCAAAAGGGTATCATGCTCTTTGAAAAGAAATCCTTTATAGGAAAACCAGAGATAGAATATCTTGGAATGAGAATCTCAAATGGAACTTTTCATCCAGAACCTCACCTAGTTGAACATCTTCCCAACTTCCCAGATGAAAATCTTTCCATCAAAGAAATACAACAATTTCTTGGCATTGCAAATTATATAAAGACTTTCTTACCCTAGATAGCTCAGTATACCAATATACTTTCTAATCTACTCAGAAAAAGACCTCCTCCTTGGGGACCAGAACACACTAAAACAATTCAAGCCATCAAAGCCTTGTGCAAAGATCTCGTGCCTTTACATATTAACACTACTGGTCTCCGTATAATTCAAACTGATGCAAGTGATAAATTTGGGGTGGTATTCTTCTTGAAGAAATTACGTGAACATCTTCCCAACTTCCCAAATGAAAATCTTTCCATCAAAGAAATACAACAATTTCTTGGCATTGCAAATTATATAAAGGCTTTCTACCCTACATAGCTCAGTATACCAATATACTTTCAAATCTACTCAGAAAAGACCTCCTCCTTGGGGACCAGAACACACTAAAACAATTCAAGAAATCAAAGCCTTGCTTAAAGATCCCGTACCTTTACATATTAACACTAGTGGTCTCCGTATACTTCAAACTAATGCAAGTGATAAATTTGGTTTGGTATTCTTCTTGAAGAAATTCAAGGAAAAAAACATTATTATGGTGATGCTAGTGGACAATTTAAAGATTCTGAAAAACATTATCATACCACAATCAAAGAGATTTAAGCTGTGAAAAATGGAATAAAAAAATTTGAGTTTCATCTCATTGGTCATGAATTTTTGGTACAGATGGATAACTATTCTTTTCCAAAGATTTTTGAATTTAAAAATGAAATGCTTCCAAAACCTTAGCTTTTGAGACTGAAAGATTGGTTTTCAAAATATCAATTTAATGTGTCTCATATTAAAGGTTCTTCAAATGTTCTTGTTGATCTCTTATCTCGACCCAAGAAAAGTTTGAAGGTTAATTCTTTTGAATTATCAAAGGTTTTTGTAAATTCTTTTTCTTTTCCTTTAATCTTAATGATTGGCAGACCTCTTGAAGATAGTCCTGTTTCAATTCTCCCAGGATCTTCTTCTCGTACTTTTGATAGCTTTTCTTTTCCTCCTGATCTTCATCCTCATTGCTCTGTGAATGATATCCATACATATGCTGGAAAAAATCTTTTCAGGTATCAAGCACTGGCTATGTTAGAAACACCTCAACCCCCTTATTTTCCTTCCTTTGATCCCAAATTTTCTTATCTTAATATCATTTAGTTCAGTTTCTCGCCTCCCAATGATATTTCAAAAAATCATTTTTGGTTCTTTGGTGCCTTTCTGTGTTTTGTGCTTATGCCATTGAAATTGAAGTTTTTGAATTTAAACAATTCTTCTATGTTACAAGAAATGCAGAAAGATATCCTTATCTTTGGACATTTTTTACTTGGCTCCAATCCCAAAAATCTTGGTATGATGAACTAAACAGTAAAATCCTAAAAACCAATCCATCACCACTTTTCTAGACCTATATTTTTTCTAGGCCATGTTCCATGATGGAAGTTCAAAAGAGACCTATTACCATTTATCGTCCCACTCCAGTTCCTAAATTTTATCCCTAGATAAAATCTCCCTATTCTTTTAAGGGACAAGAATCTTATGTTGCTATTTCTCTACGTGAACTCTAAATTCATCTCATCAACATCAACCAAGGAAAAGGTTTACCGCTCAAAGATTATGATCAACAAATCACAGAAGATGATATTGAAGAAGAGTCAGAAAAGTTAGAAGGACAAAAAAGACAAGATTTTCTTGACAGCCAGCCAAGAAGATCCATTTAGCACCAATTGGGATGGTTATGAATTATTCTGGAAAGAACCTTTCTCTCAAGAATATTGGGCAACCACAACAATCCATGAAGCTACGGGACAATAGAATAAACGTTTACTTTATGTCTTGTCATTTGTCTTTATCTTTACTTTGTAAAAAGTTTTGTCTACCACCAAGAGTGCTTTTCAAGTGTGTCTTGTAATAATGATAAGATTCATATCTTATCCTTTGACATAGTGATTTTTGTCTTTTTTGCTGAAATAAGATATACTCTTATCTTTCCACTTTTTAAAAGTATCTTTATGTCATTTTCGTTTTTTTTTTTTGTTGGGAGATAAGGATTTGATCCTATCTTTCCAACTTGTAATGCTTTCAAATTTGTGTTTTAAGTCCGAAGGATTTCCTATATATATCCTCATCAGTTGTAACAAAACTCAAGTTGAGTTTGGAGTTTTCCCTTGTGTATCAAATCTCCTTCAATATAAAATATGAGTTTCTAAATTCCTATCTTTGTATTCATTTATAATAGAACGTTCTTTATATTCAACGTTTGAATATCTTTCAGATTGTTATTTTAGTCAAAAACTCGAGTTATTATCCCTGATTTTTTTGCTTCAATATCAGCTATGTGCAAGGATTTATAGTTAGAAATGATCAATATCATAGAAAGTAGCCAGGAAACCGAAACAAGGTAAACATCTTTTCTAGTTATGAGTTCTTGAACCCTAGTGGTATTTGGCAAAGATCTTCAAAAATAAGGTATATATCGTTCTTGATCTCAATTTATGAGAATTTTTTGTTAAAATCCTGAGACTCGAGATCTCTTTTTTCTATGGATTCGAGATGGTTTTTCCTATAGTTGATATCAGAATAAGTTTTCACAAAAAATGATATCTAATTTTTATTTATTTAGGATGACTTATCATGTAGTTTATTTATGACGCTTCTTGTATGCCTCATGAGATTTGTATATGGATTTGCATAGTTTTCAAATATATATTAAACCTTATGGCTAGAGGTATAAGATTTGTAAAGATTTAATTTTTATTTTATTGTTTCTATTTAAAATGGGGTCAGATTTCTGAAATTTTTGGCAGTGTTGGAATTTGCCGGGAAAAAAAAAAAGAAGTTATCTGTCTTTGAAGCTGTCGGATCAGCTGTCGGAGTTGATAGAATACCCGACGCATTCCAGATTCAGGCAGGCAGCAGTGGACCCAGTTCACGACGGCATGTATCGCTGACCAGTAGTGAACGGTGCGAGCATGTCTAGGCACGCTGGCTGGGGGGCTTCAGGCTGGAAACCGAGCAGAAGAAGATTCAAGACACTCTGGCAGTCAGGGCTGAAGCAAGTAACCGCTGGATCGAACAAAAGATGGCAGATCTGGAAATTGCGGTGGCGGCAAAGGCTGTTCTTGTGTCAGCGGCTGCCCTGGCAGCTCTCTTGAGAGGCAGAGACATAGTGGGTTCAGCTTGAGTCCAGATCGACTGGAATGGTTGAGAAGAAAAGAACTGTCAGACGAAGCAGAGATCTCCAGGCAGCGACCTTGCGGAAGCAAGGGGTTCTGCTGCGGCGGCAGAACTGGAGGGTTCTGCGGCGGCGGCGGCGGCGGAAATTGAAGAAAAGCCAGCGCAGGATTTCAGCTCTCTCTTTGGTGAAGATGAAAAATATTCTGGAAATTGCAATTCAGTCCCTGAACTTTTCAATTGTCTTAGTTTGGGCCTTAAGTTTTTTAATTAGGAGTTTTTAATTAGAGTTCTTTTTTGCCAAATCTTTATGCATTTATTTATTATACTTTATATCTTTATGATATTGAAAAAGCATGAAATAAATTAAAAGCCACCTTTAGGAAAATAAACAAGATCACTTTTAATCAATTTGTTTGATTAATTGGTCACATAGGATTAAAATTAGAAAAAAGCATGAGTTTAATTTTATACTTTGTTTTAAATGATATCGATATGTGACTAATTTGATTCTTATGGAAACCTAGATTCGGAATGTTCTTTAAAATAATTTTTTGATTTGGTTATGATAACTAAGAAACGAAGAAAATAATTATAAAGAACAATAATTAAATTATTTAAATAGTTAATATGGTTAGTTTTGGAAATTAGAAGTAGCCTAAATAATTTTCTTAAAGGGTTTTATCCTTTCTTATTATTTTTTCCCTTTTTTTTTCCTCCTCTTTACTCTAAAACATACCTTGTTCAAGTAAGGTCATAAAGGGTTTTATCTTTGACATAGAAAATAGAATTATGGGTTATTATTTCTAAAAGATATAATCTAGATTATAAACTATTAAAAGAATTAATAAAATATAAGATTTTACATAATTGAATAACTCTAGAAATTATATTTGTTTAAAGTTATACTTTAAACATATATATAATTAAGTTATATTTTCTTAAAAAATAAAACCAAGATTATATTTTTATTATAAAAGTTCTTCAAATAAAAGATTAAGTGGGAGAGGGTGTATTAAATTGAACACATAGCTTCCATCACTTATTTGTGTTAATGGGTTGTGGCTTTTTTGAGTCACCTTGGGAGTGACCCCTTGATGGGATGATTGTACAAGAGAACCTAGATATTAACAAAAAAATTAAAAGTTAATTTCGAGGATAGGTGATAATGTCGGTCAGCCTACATTAGAGGCATTAACATTAGATTATCCATAGTTCATCATGAGTTAGTGACAAATCTGCGTTTGAGACTTCTCTAAATTGATCAACTAAAAGATTTTAGTAAGTTTTGGTTAAACATTCAACTTAGAAAGCATTTAACTCGCATACATAGCTCTGTTGCGTCTTTTAAGAGCCAAACGTGGTCATTAGATATTGGTGCATTTGTTGTAGAGATCAATATGCTAAGCCACCATATTATTGATTATAGTGGGAGGAACAACTATAGCCTAAGATAATATGAAAAGAACAATGTTCTTAAATTTTACATTAAATTGCATGTTTTATATGTTTTATGTTATTTAAATTTTACTTAATTTTACACATTCAGAATAAATTTTGATACAATCTCTTTTTGTCCAACGGTTAGTTTTCTCTTGAAGAGATAGTTAAGAGCCAGATATTAGGACTAGAAAAGAGAATTATTGAAGGTTCTCGATGTGGAATAATGTGAAACACTTAAGAATCTTCAATTTATTATCATAAAATACAATTCTACTTAAAGAACAAAAAGACTCCTATATGACATAGAAAGATGTTAACAAAGAGATTAAGTTCGTGATGTTAAATTTTGTGTCTGAATCACTAAGTAATAATTATGAATATGAGGATTATTTTGCAATGGATTGATCTATTAGAATTAGATTCAAAATGAAGATTAATTCAGAAGTTGCAAAATCCTTAATAAACATCAAGTGACCTGAAGAATCTTCTTATTGAGAGTTTACTCTCAAGGCTTTGAAGATTCATGATGAAGTTGAAGATCTTGATGTTCATGAGATAAGGAGAGTTAAAATCTTAAGATGTCTACATTATTCCATGAATTCTTCGTACTGTTTGCTTGGAGGGTTTTACCTCTTGATGGTAGACTTCCTTCATAGGAAAGGAAAAATTCTTAAAGGAAATGGATAATGTAGAAAAGATTGAAAGACGTCCAGAGCTTTTGGAAAAAGCTTCTCCGTGCCTAAGCCTAACGGAAGAGGACTCAAAGGACGGAGAAGAAGGTTCTATAGATAAGTAATGGAAATCATCTCAAGCCTGATCAGAAATTCATATATATAGTGATTGCAAGCCTAAAGGCTGTTTTTCTTGTGGACATATTGTATATTGGCAGAAAGACTGTCCTAAGAGCAAATTCATATCTAAAGATAATTTTCTAATTTTTAAGTTCTTATTAATTATTGAATCTGTTCCTTATGGATAATTGATTCAAGAATCATTAATTATTATCTATAATTATTTAGAGAATTTTGAGACAAAAGAGCATTAGAAAAGATGAGGAATTTCTTAAAGATAAAAATGAATATTGCAGTAAGAGTTCTAATTATATTTGCTTTATGATTAAGATATTGGCAAAACACTTTTATATGTTCAAAACAGTAACAGAATTCACATTCTGATTTTCTTTTTTTTTCATTTTCTGATATTTCATATCAGTCGTTATGAAAATGAAATCTAGTTATGATAGCACATATAATAGTTGATGTTTTATTTTTATCAAGTAAATCAAGTTTAAAGCATTATTTTTATACATAAGAATTAATGACAAATTTTTATAAAGATTTTTTGCTATGATTTTAATCATGATCAAAGTCTTCTCCAATATGAGCGTAAAAAATCATTAGTTTTGGAAAGAAAAGACTATGACAAAATTTTGATTTAGATTGACCGAAAGGTCACTAGTCAAATGTTTGAAATCAAGATAAGAAAGAATCTATATATATCATTCCTAAATCATTAAGTTTTTAGAAGTTTTTCTTCTAAAGATAAACCTAATGAGTTATTAGGAGTTGTTATTGTATATGGTCCTTATGATTATCATGATTTATTTCAGATATGTCATAGTTGAAAGTGACGAAATATACGGAAAAGCATATTGGTTGTAGATATAATTCTTTGCAAATTTTTCTCTATACCTTGCTTTTGGAGATACACTTTAAGAAAGAAATTTTGTACTAATTTTATTATTTAGCAATTTTGAAATAATATTGAGGAAAATCCTTTGAGTTATAATATTGAACTTAGGATTGATGAAACTTCTCAAAGATAAAAGAAGTTTCAGTTTTTGTATTAATTCAAGATTGAGATCTAAAGACTAAGTCGTACAATTTTATAAAGTATCCATATTAAAGAGAAGTATAAAGAATAGTGGGAGAACATTTATTTGTATTTACTTCAAGAACATATGATGTTTGTTGACATCGATGTTAGATACTTGAAAGGTATATTCAAGAGTAAATGTCCTATGTTCTAATAAAGTTAAGAGGTGGGAATTGTTTTCTATAACCACTATAAACAATTTAATCTCTAAAATCCTTAGGATCCTTATTGTAGTATGAGATTTCTTGAGTTCTGATGGCTAATTCAAACTAATGTTTGTTGACAGCAAAATCAAATTATTCAAAATTGGAAACCACTAGCAACAATAGGAGTTATCGTTAATGCTATTTACAAGATATAGATTTTTGGTAATCAAATATATTGAGTCTTAGGACTTGATTGGATTTAGTTTTCCTTTTACGGATACAAGTAGATTCAACATGACTACCAAAAAGGTCAATAATACATATCTTGTAAAATATTTAGTCTTTTAGTAGACTAAAGTTTTCACCAATATCCAAGAGAGCATATGTTTATTATGAGACTTTAGAAGTCTTATAGATATCTAAACATAGATGCACTCTGAGAGAATAAGAGATTAAGGATTGTTATAAATATCATTCTAATTTTGAAATAGAGTAATGTCATCAAATAAAGAGTCTATATGCGAAAAGAAAATTGTCAAGAATATTTGATGATAAATTAGTAAATACTCTGTATGTAAGATAAAGAATTAGACATAGCGTATTAAATTTATTAAATATCATTTATTCATGACAAATTATCCTATAAAAGTAAAACATAATCAATCCTAAGAACATTTGTTTAAGTTCAAATGTTTAGATTGTGATATTCCTTTTTGTGTTTCATTACACAAGAAAAAAAATTATGTTAATTGGGTTCTAATTACTTCGCAATTTTAAAAATTCACATATCATGTTTTACAAAGGACTAATATTAGTCAGACTCACGTGCATGCTAGTTTAACAATTGATAGGGTATATATAATCAGGTGCTTTACAAGTATCATAGATTATATATAATCACTTGTTTGTCAGTTTCATAATATTTGTAAGTTTTCGGAGAGATCGGAATAGATCTTCAATCCTTTTTGGATTTATACTATCCTATTCAGAATGAGCAATTACAAATATTAGTGTCACTTATTACAAATCAGAGTAGCAACATCAGAAGTGATTATAGATGAAGTTTTTCTTTAATAGTCCTTCACACAATTATTTTGAAAAAAATATTTAGATTCCAGATGATTACAAATGATAAGGGTAATTGAAGATTCCAGATGAGCAATAATGAATGCACATAAGATAAACTATGTATCTTTTGGTATTAGTTCTAGCAGGACTTTTCTTAGTGTCTCTGAATTGTTGAATGTTTGACAACATTCAAATAACTGGATTAGAAAGAATTGGCTAGATATTTACCGTGCATTGAAATCCAAGATATATCAAAAGACTTTGCACAAAGGAATTACTTAGTATCTCTTAACAATAAGTCTGGTATAGCTATTTATGGTTTCTTTAGACATTTGAATGTTTTTTTGTAAGCATTCAGATAGTTGTAAGAGAAATAAAATTACCAGATAGTTTTATTTGAGCGAGATACCTAGTTTCTGTTAACAATATTATCTAGTTGTTCTTTTCGTAGACACTTTAGGACAGTTGAATGTTTTTGAAAGCATTCAGATAACTATATGAGTTATGAAATGACTTGATAGTCTTATTTGTGCAACTGAGAGTTTGTTGGGATTTATGTCCAAAAGACTATCTTATTCTGAGATATTATGTAAAATACTAGAATATTCGTACATTCATTTATAAATATAAGTAAAACATGCAATAAGGTCCAACTTGATTTAAATATGTGATCTGTGTGTTGGGATATTCAGCATAGTAAAGTACGGATCACTGGAAGTTTAAATCATAAAGAATAGACAGGTGTTTCATTGAACAAAGGTCATAACACATTAGTCTCCTTTAAGTAGGGTGACTTACCTTTAGTCATTGAGAAGTGCTCTCGGACTATATGTGTTAACACATTTTGTATGTGTAGAACATGACCATTACAGATTGTTCTCTAAAGGTACTATCAAAGAAGAGAGAACTGGTATCATTGTTGCTATAGCTTGGACACATCCTTATGACATGAGTATGGTTGGTGGTCTGGTGAAACAAAGTTCACATGCTTTGATATACTATGGGTGTGGCGGAGATCAATAGCCTTGTGTGTTAGTTAGTTAGGAGAAACCTCTATAATAAGGTCTCTATACCATTTCATTTATGAGATGGGTCAATCGCATCCTTGTGTATTGTTCTTAGTTGGATCACTAAACCCGAGGGATCTGTAGTACAATTGTTGTTGTATTGAATATTCTTCTAGTGAGTATTCATTGTGATTTATTGGTAAAAGAACTAGATACCTAAGGATGGTAGATGCTATTGAGTAAGATGATAGTACGAAGGACCTAGGTTCAATAGTGGGTATTACATAGAAGGGCAAATGTGTTAATACACTTGTAGGTCAAAGATTGGAGTTGAGATTTATCTCAGATTAAGTAGTTGAGATTGGATACATATTCTTGAGATACAAGAGAAATTTCAATAAAAAAAGATTTATTGTACCCACCGTTGATTTATACATTGTTTAAAATATAAAATAGACTATGTTGTATAAAATCATACTTTCATTCCCCCAAGCCTATCAGATTGTGATGGCAGATATGAAAGAAAATGGAACTTATTCACAAATCTTTTATAGCGAGGTGTTCATCCTTCTTTGAAAAAATCATTCCCAACAAGGACAACAACAATAAAATTGGCTACTTCATACTTTTTGTTCTAGTGTTTTAAAAAACTACTATTGTGAGATAAATTATTGTCAAAATTCAGAGGAACTTTTATTTATTATACTTATTCAAAATGATTTTTAAGTGGTTGAGATTAGATAGATATTACTGAGATACAAGAGAAATTTCAATAAAAAAAGATTTATTGGACCCCCCGTTGATTTGTACATTGTTTAAAATATAAAATAGACTGTGTTACATAAATTCATAATTTCGTTCTGTCGAACCAATCAGATTGTGAAGGCAGATACAAAAGAAAATGGAACATATTCACAAATCTTTTTTAGCGAGGTTTCATCCTTCTTTAAAAAATCATTCCCAACAAGGATAGCAGCAACAAAATTGGCTACTTCATACTTTTTGTTCTAGTGTTTTAAAAAACTACTATTGTGAGCCAAATTATTGTCAAAATTCAGATGAAATTTTATTTATTATACTTATTGAAAACGATTTTTAAGTGGTTGAGATTGGATACATATTCATGAGATACAAGAGAAATTTCAATTAAAAAAGACTTATTATACCCACCGTTGATTTGTACATTGTTTAAAATATAAAATAGACTGTGTTGTATAAAATCAAACTTTCATTTTGTCGAGTCTATCAGATTGTGATGGCAGATATGAGAGAAAATGGAACATATTCATAAATCTTTTTTAACGAGGTTTTCATCCTTCTTTGAAAAAATCATTCCCAACAAAGAAAACACCAACAAAATGGGCTACTTCATTCCTTTTGTTCCAGTGTTTTAAGAAACTACTATTGTGAAACAAATTATTGTCAAAATTCAGATGAAATTTTATTTATTATACTTATTCAAAAATATTTTTAAGTGGTTGAGCATTGATACACATTAGTGAGATAGAAAAGAAATTTGGAATAAAAAAGATTTAATGATCCCACCGTTGATTTGTACATTGTTTAAAACATAAAATAGATTGTGTTATATAAAATCATACTTTCGTTCCGCCGAGCCTATCAGATTGTGATGGCAGATATGAGAGAAAATGGATCTCATTCATGAATCTTTTTTAGCGAGGTTTACATCCTTCTCCAAAAAAAATCATTCCCTAAAAGGACAACAGCAACAAAAATTGCCTCCTTCATACCTTTTGTTCTAGTGTTTTAGAAAACTACTATTGTGAGCCAAATTATTCTGAAATTCAGAAATTATATAC
>JAWZTD010039250.1:0-12784 GCA_035221335.1 Echites panduratus | reverse complement strand
CAAAGCTTTTCTCATCTTGGTTGCTCGTGCCCTTGTGATTGGTCCATGAGGTATTGATGGTGCTAGGTCTCCATCACCCAAGGACAGTGATTCGAGAACAAGTAGAAAGTTTTGGTATTCTCAATCCCCCAAAACTGATCCAAACTCCAACAGAGAAGCAAAATCAAAATAGATACTGATGAGTGCAATCTACTAACAAGGGAAATTTAAAATTTCATTCAACAAGGAAAGATTCAACAATATGTTAATAATGTTCAAGCACCTGGACCAGACCTGCACATGATCCGCATCCTGCTTCAAGAGTGATTGACATGATTTCATGAGTACACTCTAGCTATTCTTCAAGCCAACGATTAAGCTGTTCAATGGTAGTGAATGATGATGTTCCATTAGTCATTTCTATGACAATCCAGGAGTGTGTTGTGAAGAGAATTTTGGTTCATACTTAGAGGTCTGCCTACATTCCATACTATGATCCTCTCTATAATATTGGAATTTCTGATTCTTTAATTAAATCTAATGGAATTCCTTTAATTGGTTTTCAAGAGACACGACGTTGACTTTGAGCACATTAATTCTGAAGGTTCGATGGGGACCAAACCAGTCCTTGGAGCAGTTTGAATTTCTTGTTGTTATCTCACGATCAACTTATAATGATATTTGGGGCTGCCTAGGTCTCAATCAAATGAGGGCACAGACTAACACAGTCCAAAATATCTTGATGATACCTGAAGCAAACACTTTTTGCACCATCAAAGGTGAATTACAAGCTGCTCATACATGTTATCAAACATCTATTTCAAATGCCAAACCTGTACCACTTGTACGCAAGCCCCGCAGAAGAAGAAGAAGAAGAAGAGAGGACAAAGCCAACCAAGGAATTTGAGGAGCTTGAAATTTATGATGCACATCTGGAAATTAAAGTGACTGCTAGGAAATCTTAGCCTATCAAATTAAAGCATCAGTTGCTTGGACTTTTAACAAAATATCTAGTTGTTTGTTCTTGGTCTTGGAGATGCGATCTATTCCCCGAACATTCATTGAACACCGGTTGGGTGCTTGGAGTAAGCTATACCGATCGTTCGAAAGCTAAGATTTTTTTGACTAGAAAAACAAGAAGCAATAAAGGCTGAAACAAAAGAATTGCTTCCGGCTGGAATAATAAGGCTTGCTCAATTCCCTTCACGGCTATCGAACCCTGTGATAGTGCCAGAGCTTGATTATTCTAGGAGGATGTGTATTGACTTTACTTTCTTAAACAAAGCTATTCCCAAGAAACCATTTCCTATGAATAAAATTTATCAATTGCTCGATGCAACTTTTAGGTTTTCACTTCTATGTTTCCTTGATGCTCCTAAGGGATATCATAAAATCCAGATGGCCTTAGACAATGAAGAAAAGACATATTTTGTCACCCCACATGGACTTTTGTGAAGATAAAGATGCACTTTCTAGTCATAAAAATGCTCAAGAAGTCCTTGGAAAAACATCTGAAGAAACCTTGAAGAAGAACGGAAGTTTAAAAACCCAAATGGGTGAAGAATGTGGTCTGTCTGACTAAAGCTTCACCTTGTCAGGAGCTAAGAGACCTTGTCATGCACCAGGCAGCATGTGGAAGCAACATGGCTGAATTTCAGAAGTAGTCCGGTGCACTCCTGCCCAGAAACATTTTAATTACATTTTGAAGTGTTTCTTTAGTCCTTTTGACTTCTAATAAGGTCTTTTGTGTATTTTACATCTTAATTATGAATTATCTAGGGTTTGTTAGCCTTTTGACTATAAATACCTCCTTATTATGTATTCCAAACACATTATTCCTTCGAATGAAAAACAACTTTCTCTCTTGAGAATCCAAATTGAAAGATTAAGCATGATCTACTTGACGGTTTAATCTTAGAACTCTTCTAGGGTTCTTGGACAAATCATAAAGGGCTTTTCTACACTTTGGTTTTTTATGTGATTAGTCTACCATATCTAAGTCATTGGTTGATGTTGGAAGACAACTTAGGTACTTGAAACAACCATGATCCATGATGAAGTCCTTGGTAAGTTTTCAATTGAAGTGTTTGTGTTTGATGAAGAAGGTTTCCTAGCATGATCACATCATATAATTGGTATTAGATCCTAGATTATTTCATCTTAGATTTAACTATCTTAATTACTTTCTTTGTGTTCTATTAAGATCCTATTTGTTTCTATGAAGATCTATGATCTTATATTTGAGATTTGTGTTTTGTTCTATCAAATCTATCCTACTTCTCATCTTGTGATCAATTGTTTTTGTCTGGATGAAGGCAAAGGCAAAAAAAACAACTGCTGATTCAGTTTGTTAAGTGTTGCAAAAAAAAAAAAAGAAAGAACTAAACAAGAGAAATCAAAAGAAAGAAAAACAGAGCATTGAGATTTGAAAACAAAGTGAAAAAAAGTGTTGAGAAATTGTTGAATTGAAGTAATATCTATTATGTATTTGATCAATTGTTGAATTGAGATGGAATTGTTGGTGATTTGAAAGTGTTTTGCTTCTTGTTAATGTCAATTTGAGAACAAAGGGTTGATTACATAACTTGAAAATTGCAGAGAATTTGATCACAACTCCTTGACCTTGAAGTGTTTGATTAAATTCTATTCATATATCTACAAAAAGTGGGTGTAAAGGTAGTCTTAACCCAGCCCAAAAGTGGGTAATAAAAACAATTACATATCCCGTAGGAGGTTTATTAATCCTACCCGAACAACCTGGGATTTCTATTTCACAGTGATCAAGAATGTTGAAGTCATAGCGGAAATCATCCAGATCACTAATTAAACTCCTAGAGGTTAAATATTGGGGATTTTTCCCAAGTACTCCGTCATCACACCCTAATACTGCACTATCTCTACTATCTTCCACATATAAAAGAAAAGGCTTTCAGCAATCTGAAGTTTCTCTTTTATCCTTCTCATCACAATAAGGAATGTCTACTATACGAATGCCACATTTGAATCTTATTGCATGATATTTGGCATTAGAGTTGTTCGGGGTAATTTCCCCAATCCTTGAGCTTCTGGGCATCTACAATGTCCTCTTCCCGAATCCTGCTAATTATTATAGCAGAACTACTAAAAACTTCTTTGCCAACGTCTTCATAAAAAAGATTGTGACATTGAAGTAGCAAACATCTTAAACAACTTTTGAGAGAAAAAAGAAAGTCTGAAAGATCAAATACCTGCATTACAAATCATGGTTAGGGTTTTGATTAAACTCTTCAAAAACATTCAACCAAAAAATACAAAAAGAAGAATCTTTACCTGAAAATCTGCACTTTCAAGGAAAAATAAGATCTTCAAAATCAACAACAAAAACTTCAAATTTTGGGCACAAATTCTTGCTCAAAAACAAAACACAACATCTGGAAAAGAGGAAAATAGAAGCTATTCTCAAGGATATTTTTGCTGCAAAAATGAATGCAAAGAACTTTAATAGAAAAGTGAGTCCTTTCTTTACAAAAAAAATCATTTTATATCTCACAAAGAATATGAAAAAGTGGGAACAATTCCTATCCGATGGATAATCTGATGTGTTAGTTCATCTACAGCCAAGGATATCTGACACAGATGTCTTTTCAGAAAACTTAAAAGCCATTGTTTATTTGTATACAATAAAATATACATATCAATTGACCTTCCATATCCAAAAATATTTTATACCAAAATCAAGACATATTCTAGAATCAACTTGACTTAGTTTGATTCAATTATTTTACAATCGTGATATATTATTCTATCAGTATGATTATCTTATCCAGAAATTTTACTAAAAGAATTTTAAACTTTTTCCATTTTTTGACGAAAAGGTAAGAATATATAAATACACATATATTTTTACTTATACGAAATCATTGATTCAGTTATCATGAATGGAACACTAATCAAATAAATGATTTATTGTCTCACAACTTAGAGTGCAACGACACTGAGACACCATATTGTGAGACAATAAATCATTTATTTGATTAGTGTTCCATTCATGATAACTGAATCAATGATTCCGTATAAATAAAAATATATGTGTATTTATATATTCTTACCTTTTCTCAGGCAATGTATATATATATATATATATATATTTATATACATATATATTCCTAAGCATGTGTTGGTACATGGTTTGTTCAACAAATGAACCAATACTTTTTTACACTAAAAAAATTGGAAGAAAAAAAAAATAGTGGATTAATCCACTAAACTGGCTATTAAAGTTGACACTTGTTTTCAATTTAGTCATCTTATTGCAAAATAGTTCAATTTGGCCATTTTACTTTTGGGGTCTTTGACAATTTGGCCATTACTTAGTGGTTCGGCTTAAAAAAAAATAGAGAGTGAATTCACATTAAGGTGATTTGCCACTTTACTTTGCCAAGTCATCCAGTTTCTCCACATCATTTCAGTTGTGTACCAAATTCTAAACTCTCATCACATGGTGTTAATTCTGTTAGTAATGGAAAGTTTAGAAATAATCTTTTCTGAAATCCGAAAAGACCACCATTGTTGCCTTCAGAAGCTGAAAGTGGACTAATAGTAATCCCTGAAGACTTAAATCAAAGGAATTTGCCTCTCGTACTTATCCTCATCAATGGCATTGTCTTCTTCAACTTCAATGACGACGTCATCTTTTTTTTTTTTAAGTTGTCCAACTCTACATCGTCCCACTAGAATTGAAAAACCATGTCAAGTTTCATGGCCCTTTTAAGGGTTATGCCCATGAAATAAATGGATATCTCTTAGTTAAATTTATATTTAACCGTTTAGGATTTACATTCAATTTCATGCAACCCGGTTATTACATCAATAATTATGAATATAAATGGTCATTCAATAAATAAGGTTTATTCAAAATAAAATATAGGTATACAACTTAGAGGGCAAGTGCCTTACAAAGTGAAAGTTGGAATCTAATCCACTTCTAACAAGCTGTCTAGATATGCCGTAAATAGGGTGTGTGTCTAATATCTAGATTACAAAGTCCCTGAGAAAGAATTAAATATAGTATCATTTTCCAAATCACAGGCTAAATTGGCCAGAGAATCAGCAACTTGGTTAACCTATTTGTAAACATGTATTATGGAATGACTTCCTGTATTTATGAGAAGGCTGACAGATAAGATTGTTTGGAAGACAGTCCAAGGTGTTACACCTTCTTGAATCATTTTCGCTAAAGCTTTGGAGTCCATCTGAACTTGAACATTGCTCGAGCCCCTATTTTTGCATAGTTTTAAACCAAGATGCAAAGCTTCTAATTTAGCAACCAAATCTGTTGAAGGGCCAAGAATTTTTTAAAAGGCTACCCTAAAAGAGCCATCACTATCTCTAATAATTCCTCCAGCTCTAGATCTATTGCTTTTTGAAACACCATCGACTTTCAAAATCATACCAGTGAGTTCCTCTCTCCACCACTTGATCGCTATGCACTTCCATGATATAGGGGCTGCAGGGATGTCTAATACTATTGCTAACCCCTTAATTTCAAAAGCTTCATGATAATTTCTCAATTTTCCTATTATTTTGAAAATTATTCTTTTTTCTGTGCTCCATTGTCCTTCATAAATGAAACCACATCTTGCTATCCAAATCTCATAACAAATCAATGAAACAATTAGAATAAAAACTGTGCCTTCACTTGATACCCAGTGTAACCATTTGTGCAACATGCAATGAATAGTACTTACACCAGCAATGCTTTTGTTAAAAGTTGATGCAAAATAATTCCATACACGATTAGCAATGGAACAATTTGCAAAAAGATGGTCCCTATTTTCAATATGATTTTGACAATGACATCTTGACTTTTCCTCACTGAGTCCATAGGTAAGTAATTATTCCTCAATTTCCACTTGAAAATAGTATTTGTCAAAGGTATTATTCTATGATGAAATGGGAAATTTGTACCTTGGCTTTCGTCTTCAAATTTTTGCAGACAGGAAGATAAATTGAAGCTCCCATTTTGAGATTGCATCCAGATGTATTTGTCCTACCAAGAAGGCAGAAATTTTCCCAAGTTGATTCCTCAATTTGGGGAAGAATGGTGCGAAGTTGCTGTGGATTCCAAGTGTCATTTAAGATTACATCTGCAACTTTCAAATTATTAAGGCTGGCATCCTATATATAATTATTCAATTTCCTTCGCAATAACCAATTTTCATGCCAAAATGAAAAATCTCCCTTCCCTAATAAAATTCCAATGTGATTTTCAGCCTCATCTGCTATTAGACACAATCTCTTCCTAATTGTTGATCCACCTGGATGCATAGAAGAATTAAAATTGAAACCATAGGTCAGTTTCAAATGTTTGGACCAGAGAATGTTCTTTGTTCTAAAGTGCCACCATAGCTTATAATCAAAAGCCTGAAGATAGGATTGCAAAGAATGAATATTCAATCCACCTTTGTTGTAAGATCTACAGATTAAATCCCATCTACACCAACGTCTTTTATTACCATATTCTGTTCTTCCCCAAAAGAAATTAGCCATCTCCTTTTCTATTGCATGAAGAACATTTGAATTGGGTTGTATCACTGTTATCAAATAAGTAGCCATTTGCATTTAATACATGTTTGATAAGGATCAGTTTCCCTCCAATCGAGAGGAATTTTTTCTGCCAACCTACAATCTTACTTCTAGTCTTCTATATGAGAGGTTCAAAATAAGTAGTCTTTGCTCTTCCATGGAAAATAATACATCCCAAATATATAATTGGTAGTTTCTTTAAGTTACAGCCAATCAAATTTTTAAGATATACCTATCTCCTTCAAGGCAAATAATTTGGAAGGTACATTGAACTCTTTGGAAATTGATCTTTTGTCCTGAACAATCTTGGTAATATCCCAGAAGAGATAGAAGCTCCTTGTTGAAACCCCTTGTGAAGATAATAATATCATCTGGAAAGCTCAAGTGGGATATTGGCATGCGATTCTATCAGTAATGTAGTCTCCCAGCTTTTCCGTTTCAAGAAGATAATTTAGGCCCCTTGAAAGAACTTCAGCAGCAATGATAAATGATGTAGGTGACAAAAGGTCCCCCAGACGGACCCCTCTGGAAGATGAAAAATATCTGCAGAGGCGTCCATTAATCAAGATTGAGAACTTATTAGAAGAGAGATAATTACTAATTAAATTGACAAAATGTGGGTTGAAACCAAATTTTTGCAAGACATGCAAGATGAAATCCCAAGACAGCATATCAAAAGCTTTCAACATGTCCGATTTTAACAACAAATTACCTTCTATTCATCTTTTGTTAAATGAATGGTCAAGTTCCGAAGCTAGTAAAATGTTATCTGCAATATTCCTTCCCTCCATAAAACCTCCTTGATTATGAAAAATTATTTTAGGAAAAATTGGAGTCAAATGCAAAGAGATTACTTTACCAAGCAGATTGGTAAAAAATCAGCAAATGAAGAAGGATTGTCAATCTTCGGAATTGGAATGATTTCAGTTGCTGTGATTTGTTGGGGTGGTGTAACTCCAGCCCAACAGTCCTGCACCGTCTAAACTACATCTGAGCTAATTATATCCCAAAAAGTTGGGTAGAACAATCCTGAAAAACCATCAACTCCAGGTGTACTGTCCCTATCAAGAGAGAAGACAGCCTCTTTGACCTCAATTGCAGTTGGTAATTTAGCCAAATCAGCATTCATTGCACTAGTGATGAGTTTTGAAATGTGTTTAGTGAATTCCTTCGGATTATTTAGACACCCTGTTTCAGCTGCCAGAAGTGAGGAGTAGAAGGTTACAACTTCTTATTGAATCTCGTTCATGTATGTTAGCCATGAACCATCCAGATTTTTTATTTTTGTAATTTGCAAATTATTCTTTTTTGTATGGCACATTTTAGAGAAGTAAGCTACATTTCCCTCACCTTCTTGTAGCCAATTGACTCTTGATTTTTGCTTCCAGAAAATTTCTTGATTCTTGGAATGAAATGCTAGTTCAGCTCTTTCTTGATGATGGGTTTCTCTGCATTCTTAAGATTTCTCCCTCTCATAATCAGCCTCACATTTATTCAATTCCTCTTTAACTTTCTTCACATTAGAATGAATATTTTTGAAAATGTCTTTGTTCCATTTCTTCAATTCTTTCTTTAATCGAGCTAGTTTACCTCCTAGAATTCCCATGCCATCCCTATATGTTTCTTGTTTCCACGAATTCTCAACCAAAGTGCAGAAATCTTTGTGTCTCAACCAAGCATTTTGGAAACGAAAGAGTCTGGCTCCTTTTATCATACTTGTAGTGAAGTTGATTAGGAGGGGCAATGATCCAATGGAAATTTGCTCAAGTGATCCACTAAAGAGTTTTGGAATGCCTGCAACCAAACTTCATTCACCATTACTCTATCAAACCTTCTCCATAAAGGGGGGAAAAAATATATCTATACCAAGTGTAAGGACTCCCTCTAAATGGAGTATCTAACAAACCAGAATTTCCAATTGCATAAATTCTGTCATATGTCTCATATTTGTAGAGAACCGAGACTTTCTTCAAATGTATAAATAGAATTGAAATCTCCAACAATAATCCAAGGAAGCTCAATTAATTCACCCATTTGCTCCATATGAGACCACAGAGTTCTCCCAGCAATATAATTGAACGATGCATAAACCACAGATAAAAGACAGTTTTTGTCCAGGATTCCAAATATTTTACATATAACCATTTGTTCAAGATCATCCTCAATGGTCAGATTGGTGGTTAGTGGCCAAAAGATCCAGATTTTGTTATTTGTATTGGAGAAGAAATTTGGCATCTGTAACTTCATTCCAAATTCAGTTATTCTATGGGCAGCAACCATGGGTTTCAACACTGCAACAATGGAAGGTTTGTTTTGTGAAATATAAGATTTGAGACGATTAAAAGAATTTGAGCTTGCTATACCTCTAATATTCCAAATCAATGTATTCATAAGGAATTGTTATTTGAGCCTTTTTGTTGAGATTGGAATCTCGTTTCCAAATGTATAGGAGGAATGGTCTTTTTCTTCTGCTCATTTTGAGATATTGATGGAAGCTGCGGGAGTGGAGGGAGAACAACTTGCAATTTGGTTGAATCTTCAATATTTGAGGCTGATTGCTTGCTTCCAACCAACTCTAGTAGATGAAGATTTTGATTCACAAGGTAGTTGTTTGAGTTTCCTTCATCTTCTGAATCCCCTGCTACCTGGATTAGTTGGTTTATGCTGGATGAAGATAGTGCACTCGTGTGTTCTTCTATTGAGTTAGTCATCTTTGTAGGAGCTTTCTGAATGGCAGGTGTGGTTTGCACCGGTTGTGATTTTGTTATAGTGGTATTAGCTTGCAATTCAAGGAATTTTTGCATTTTCATTTGGAGTGGAAGTAGTTTTGTCCAATGATGTATCTTTGGATGCTTCACATTGGACAAAATGTTGTGCTCCACATGGACCGAAATGGTGTTCTTCACATGGGCTGAATTGTTGGCTGCTTTCGGTCGGTGGAAGCATTGGTGTCTACTGGTTTTCTTGACTTGGTAGGTGAGTGGAATCTTCATTAATTGGGACCATACCACTTGGTGAAGATAAATTCATAGTGTTTGATGTAGTTGGCAGAACAATGGCTTCTTTCAGTGGAGGATGGACCTAACATGGTTTTTGTGGGTGACCATCAATTAAATATTGATTTGTTAAGACCTCCAAGTTAGTGGGTTGTGAGTGCTCAATGGCTTTTGTAAATTGCACAACAATGGTTTCTTTCAGTGGTGGATGGACCAAATTTGGATCTTGTGGGTGACTATCAATTAAAAATTGATTTGTTGAGACCTCCAGGTTAGTGGGTTGTGAGTTTTCAATGACTTTTGTAAATTACACAAGGACTCCTTTCTCCTTTTTCGCTGCTTCGGACTGATTCATTGCAGATACCATATTTCCTGTTTCGTTGTTGAGGTCTTCTTGCTTTTCCTGTGATTCAGGTTTCTCTGGTATATCTCTTGGCTGCCATTTAATCTTAGGGTGCTTATCGTCATTTGCCAGCAACTTTTTTTGAGATGTCTAAAGAGTTGGGTTCTTCAATTGAGTATTTTTATGCCTACAATCTGATTCCGAATGCCCAATTTTCCTGCAATGTGTACAATATGCTGGAACATTATCGTACTTGATGGGTTGCCAAAAGCCTTTATCTTCTTGGGTGAAATATTCTGATTAGGTGAACTAATGGCTTCAATAAATCCACTTCTACACATATTGTAGCCACATTTGGTCTTGAGAGATTAAAAGTTGGGGAGTCAATCTTGAGAGGTTTGCTCACTGAAGAGGCAAGTGAGAATAAGATTTCTTTTTGATATAGATGAATCATTAGGTCTGGGAGAGAAATCTAGAGGGGAACAATTGAACGCTCCTCATTTACATGAAAATAAGGAGTACATTTCAGAATTCTAATTGGGACACCATTGAGCATATGACGGCCCAAATCTTTTATTTTGGATATGAGCCCAATTAGTATGATTCATTAAATCTTTTAGGTTAAGTTCAGTTAGGCCCACCAGCCCATTAGGGTTAAACCTAGTATAAATTGATTTTAATTCTAGTTTTAGACAGAAACTTATTATCGTCTTATTTTCCAGCGTCAGACAACAATGGCAACGTTCCAGACATTCCGGGGCGATAGCGGAACAGGAAGATTACCGGAGGGAATCTAGGTGGGTAAGTTGTACATCCAATCCTATGAATACTTTCGTATTCATAGACTACTAGGAATTATTTAGGAACTTTTTGATTCATAAAACATTAATTTTCGTAGATGTCAGGAAGGGCGTTCTATTGTCTGATTTAGTCAGTCGAGATTCGCATCGAGAGGTGAGTAATTGGAATCTTCTTCATTTTGATCTACATATATATATATATATATATATATATATAAACTGATTTAAAGAGATTATTTGATAAGAATTTATTTTGTGGAAATCAACATATTTTCTTCTTAGAGTGTTTAAAAAAAAAAGGGTTGAATGTCAAATTCAGTACGTGTTTCGGTTTGAGCCAAAAAAAAAAAAATTGTTTCCCTGCATCTTTCAATTTCGGTGCCAAAAAAAAAGGGAAAAGAAAGAACTTTTAGTTCCGTGAAAAGAAAAGGAAAATCTATGAATCAGTTTTGCCTCAAATTTCATGCAAAGGAAATAAAAGAAATTACATGCTGCAGCTGAGAATTATGCATAAGAAATAATAATAATAATAATGGAAAAAAATCAAATTCTGCTACTTTTCTTTAATTTAATATTATTTTTTTTCAATTGATGTTGATTTTGGGTTTTATTTTGATTAATTTTTTTATGCATATTTTGAAGAATAAAAGATGTTAAGTTTAAGTTGAAATTTTATGAATGGGGTAATTTATTGTTTATTTAACGTTTTCAATTAATTGAAAATGCTTTTGGATGTTTGTTTTAAACAAGTTTTGATTTTGGCTCAAGATGATATAATTGATTGTTGGAGGAACATGTTCCACTTTTTATCAGTTTTGAACCCATTGGGCATGGTGAAAAAGCCCATCCGTTTGTCAGTCAGGCCTACCTAGCGGGATAAACAGTTACGACTGAATTCAGTATTTGACCAACATGTCTGTATTTACCCTGAGCCATAAATTATTAGTCAGTGATTTGAATACTCTGTTTGAATTTTAAGTACTCTGTTTGAATTTTGAATACTTAGTTTGAGTTTTGAATACTTGTGAGAATTTTGAACTGTCTATGCTCGTTTGATTGATAAATAACAAATTTGTTTGGTTAGTATGAATGCTTTAAAGAAATATTAAATTTTTTTTATGTTAGAGAAATTTGAGGATTATTCCTTTTATTCACTGGGCTTTTAACTCACTTTTACTCACCCTTACAGATTCAGAAGTTTCAGGAGGTGAGAGTTATGAAGATTCAGACAATTATTAGAGAATTTGGGACCATCTATTATTATAAGTTTATTTAGATGACTATGTTTTTTGGAGAATTTTAAAGTTAAGGTTGAATTGTCTTTTCCATTTGAAGGGATTGAACTTTAAAAAAAAAATTATTACAACCATTATTTATAAAAGATATTGTTTTTGCTATTTGTTTGAGGCTTAGGACTTGGAGGAAATACCTTACAGGTTCAGCAGTGTTTCGCCTCGTTTCGGGGTGTGACATTTAGTGGTATCAGAGCATGGCATTAGATCATTATGAAACCTTTAAGTATGTGATTTATAGGATGTGGAATTAGATGGGAGAGTTGACTAGTTGTGACGATAGTAATTTGTCTGGGATATGTGATTTAACCTGATTTTATGTTATTATTATAATTTGTATTTAATTCTATTTATTAATTTTTTTTTTTTTTTTTGGTTTAGAATGGTGGGCTCAAATAACAGTAACAAGTCGGTAAGTTCAAGGCCTTCAAGTGAATTCGTGTCCAAGAGGAAGTACGTCGAGCTACTTAACGAATGGGTCGATATTTCATTGGTGTGTGAGGATATGAAAGAAAAGGTAGAATAGTTAGAGAAAGATAATCGATATTATGATCATTATTTGAAAGAGGCCAACTTCCAAAGAGAGAAACTTAAAGCTGAGGTAGAGGAACTCAAAAGGAAGAAAACAGCTCGGGAGATTGAACTTACAAAAACTGTAGGAAGAGTCATAGAGCTAGAGAAGCGGATGACCCTTAAGAATATTGAAGTTGAAGAACTCAAACTTAAGATACAGGCTGAGGAGAATAGAAGACAATCTTAGTCTAGCATTGGGAATTAGAAATTATCCATAGGAATCAATTTGATATTTCT
>JAWZTD010039165.1:0-12797 GCA_035221335.1 Echites panduratus | reverse complement strand
TTGGAATGTTAGATTTGGACTCTCTACAGATGGATTTAGTCCATTCTCAAATATGAACATTTCTCACAGCACTTTGCTTGTTGTGCTGGTGACATATAATTTTTCACCCTGGCTTTGTATGAAACGGCAATATTTTATTTTGTCCACATTAATTGACGCTCCTAAATCTCCGGGCAATAAAATCGATCTTTACATGCAGCCTCTTATGGAAGAGTTGAAGAAACTATGGGATAATGGTGTAATGACGTATGACTCTGTAGTAAGGGAAATGTTTCGTCTATGGGCTGCTCTCTTGTGGACTATTAGCGATTTCTCGACTTACGAAAATCTGGCAAGGTATTCCTTGCATAATGACAAAGCATGCCCTATTTGTGACGTTAACTGTTTGAGCTACTGCCTAACTATTACTGGAAAATATTGTTTTATTTACCACCATAACCGAGGCAAGGTTAATGAGAGGAGAAGGTCTCACTCCACTATGGTCAAGAAGTGAGACCACCACCCAGGAGGTTCTCTGGGGCTAAAATATTGAAAAAACTTGAAAACTCCCTCATTGAATACAAGAGGGAAGATGTGCGAAAAAGAAGTAGGGCTGATTTTAAGAAGAAATTCTGAATGAACCCCTACAACTGGAAGAAGCAAAGTATATTATGGGAGTTCCCATATTGGACTTCAAATCTCATGAGGCATAACTTGGATGCAATGCATATTGAGAAAAACTTTTGTGATAACCTGTTATATACACTATTAGGGGGACAACAACAGGACAAAAGACACTAAAAGCTCGTAAAGATCTAGAGCTTACTAATATGAAAAATACACTTCATCCCATTGTCATACGTTTGAGAATTGTTATGTGTTGCCCCAGCGCCATACACAATGTGGCAATCTGAAGTTGATAGATTCTTGGGAGTGTTGAAAGATTTGTGCATGCCAGATGGACATTGTTCTAATATTTCATAACGAGTTAATGTGAAAAAGAGGCAGTTGGTATTACAACAGCTTATTCCTTTGGCAACTGGAACAACATTGCCCAAGAACATTGTCATGCTATTAATCGAAATTGCCTAGTGTTTTAGGCAACTATGCCAAAAGAGTAACACTGAGTCCTCCCTTGAAAAGCTTCAGGACAGATTTGCTATAACTTTATGTCTATTAGAAATGAAATTCATTCTCGGTTTTATCGATATCATGGAACATCTAGCTATTCACTTGGCTGAGGATGCTCTAATTGCAGGACCAGTACAATGTAGATGGATGTATCCCATCAAGAGCTAATTTGTCCTGCATACTTTATTATGCTTATATACAAAAGAAATATACTTTTTCAATGATTTGCACTTTTCGCTTGTAGGTATCTCATGACTCTAAAGAGATACGTTTGCAATCGTTCCCAGCCTGAAGGTTTCATTACAGGTGGATATTTGGTGGAGAAGTGTATGCATTTGTTTCAAGGTACCTGGATGACATGGAAAGCAAAGAAAACAGGCATCTAAATACAAAGACGAGGGTTCTGAGATTTGAAGACCAATTGGAAAAGGTTTAGATATTTTGTTTGATCGAGTTACACTCATTCAAGCACACCGATGGGTGCTAGCAAATTGTAAGGCTTTGGGGCCCTATAGAGAGTAAGTATTATCTAGTATGATCTTTTAATGATCTATAAATTTATACTTGTAGTGTGTTGAATTAAACTAACTAGGGTTATTATACTACGTGGTATCCGTATGATTTCAATATCATTAAAAAATCCAAGAACATGCATGAAAAGCAGTGTATTCATTGTACTACGTTCCACAATCGGCAATAGAAATATGTGAGTTTGTCCCCTATAGATTGTTTGTAAAAATCTTAGGGGTCTTATACTTAGATATTAATGTCTTGGTACATTTTAGTTCATTGAAAATAGGGCCAAGATGGACATTCCTAATGACATTAAATGCCAATATCTGTGAAGTCAACGGATTTCGTTTTCGAATGAGCTTTCACGAAATTAGTCGAAAGACACAAAATTCTGGGATCGTTTGTAGGGCTACTACAACTGGTTATGCCAGTAGCAAGGACATGAAACCCTTGGCTAAAGATGTGGCCTACTAAGGGGTGCTAACAGAAATAAATAAAATCCGGTACAGTAATGCTCTACAATTCATCTTATTCAAGTGTCATTTTGTTGACTTAAAGCCCGGTGTGAAGACGGATGAGTTTAACTTTACAATGGTGAACTTTAATCATTTTTGTATCGTGACAATAGGGAGACTAATGAGCCATTTATTATGGCCAACCAGGAAGAACAAGCTTGGTATTCACAATGTCCAATCGAACGTAATTGGAATGTGGCTACGTTGATGAGTAGGAGAGACAACTAAGATGTATTCTCGAGATAATGAGCCGGTTGCCTTTCTTGTACAAGAGTTGGATATGCAGCCAATTGTTCGGGAAGTAGATAGCTCTTGGGTGACGGATGGGATTCAAGTGAAGAAGTTGACTTAGATGGCAAGCATTTGCAGGCACGGATTGAACAAGAACAAATTTGATACGAACCAATTCCTTTTTCGAAGTAAATCAATGCAAGTCTTACATATTTATTGTAAAGTACTTTCTTTGTTATTTTTATGCATTCCTTTATATCTTCTGTCCTAAAGTTTGCTAATTTACACTTCAGCTAAAACATTTCAGACGCTCATTAGATGTATTATTTTTGTCCTCAAGTCGTGCATTTCTTCTGTCGTCAAGCATTATTTTTTCTTAAATGTATAATGCTAATAAACTAAATTGAATTGGCAAATTAATAGTTCCACTATACACTAGTCAAAATGGAAAATGATAAAGAAGGAAATATATAAGTTATTCTGTATTATATCAACCTATAGTGAGAATGATCTAATATTTTCTATTATTTTTTCATGTCCATTAATATCATATTCTTCTTACCCTGAATGTTTGTTGATAAAAAAAAAGCATAAATGAGGCAGTTGATGGATGGTGTCCTTGGCAAGAGTGAAGAAATTCAAATTTTTTTTTTTTTTAATATCGATGTCCAATTTCGGTCGAGGATCTTGTAGTTATCATACAAGCTTTGGTTACTTAAATGGACTAAGGTTTGGCATACTTTAACATATTTGTTAGACGTTACATCTTTGGCTAATCTATTATCTTGTTGGTTTTCTCTTACATTATGGATATGCTTGGTTGGGAAAAGTGGTACTACTATTTTCCTTTTTGTATGCTTCAACACCAGTTTATGGGATTACATAATGTGAGTAGGGATGTGCTTATCATGACAACCATAATTGGCATGATGGTTGAACAACTTTTAATTTTGCTTTTCTTGTGAACTTCATCCTTTTTGGGGTTATCCTAATGTGTTTTTGTCTTTGGAGAAAAGCCTTCTAATTCACATATAAGAAACACATATACGAATGAGGTTTGGTTGAGAGAATTCACACATATGTGAACAGTAACTAAATGAAAATGTTATATAAATAAAAGGCAACGATTATATATCTCATCAAATGCTGACACAGTCAAGAAGCTACAATCTTCACAATGTTGGAAAAACGGAACCAAAATTAATATAAAGCCAAATGGGTTATAAAACACGTCAATTTTTTCAAAGGCTTCAAAAATGTATGGAATAACTGCTCAAATTTGTAGTTATTTTTTTTTCCTTTTCCATTGATTGTTGAAAAGGAAAAAAAAAATTTATACAAATTTGAACAAAGATGCCTAATGTGTATCTCAACTCAAACACCTTTTTCAATAATCCATTAATTGATTGAGTAAACATTGAAATTATAAAAGATAAAAGTAAACTAATGCATCTCAGTCAACATTTGAACAAATGGATATTTAATAAAAGATAAAAAAATATTTGGAAAAATGGATTTTAATAAAAGAAAATATAACTACATATACTGTGGTCATAGAGCCGCCGTATATACCTTAGCTCCAAGGCCATCGTATTTAATCGACACATATACGGCTGCTGATTGGCCGCCTTATACAATAGAAAATACAACTCCCAAAGGTATTTTGATACAGACCGATGTATATAACTTTTATTATATATGACGACTCTTTTTTTGTAGTGTAAAACATATTATTCCCTATGGTCCTTCGTTTATACTATACCAATACAATGGCATGTAGTATAAAATTAAGAGTATATGCGGCGATCCTAGAGCCGCCATATATAACCTTTTATATAAGTGCTTGCAGTAAAAATTGACCATTTGCAACAACCTGTCTTGTATGAAGTAGTTTATGGTAGAGTTGAGATTTATTTCAACAAATCTTCTGTTTCTACAACAATGTGTAATGGAGTACGTCATTTTCTTATGGTGATAATAGAAGTGTTTCGAATGGCTAAGTATATTACTATTATGTAAGGGTATTTTGGTTATTTTATGTCATTCTTAAATAGGAGATTGAAGAAGGATTTAATTTTCTTCTAGATGGCTTAATAATTAATTAAGGATTTTAATTAATTATTTGGGTTTGAATAAAATTAATCAGTTGTTTTATTTAGTATTATAATTAATTTGGACTAAGGTTCATAAGATTAATTATTGTTGGACTTGAATAAAATAATGGAGTGATTATTTATTTTTATTATTCCTACAATTAATTTGGACTTAGATCCTTGAAATTAATTATTGATGGGTTAAGAATAAAAATAAATATTGGGCTTTTAATTCAATTTTCAATATAATTATATTGTGTCCATCATTCAATGAATAATTATTAGACTTTTAATTAAATAAAAGGATATATGGGTTGTTTGGCTCTTGGCCCATAGACAAGCCTTATTTTATTTTAGTTATTGTAATAGAATTATAAAAATATATATATATATATATATATAATAAGATAGAGTTCTATACCATTTTAATATGCTCTGATCCCATTTTATAGGGCATAATCTTGTCTGTTCAAAATTATCAAATTTGTTATTATATTCTCTTGTTAGATTAGAATCATATAGAAATTTGCATCAAGATATAATATTTGAATAGATATCATTATTTAATCATAGTTTTCCATAAATAGATGGAAATCAAATTCTTCAAGCAACATTTATAATCAATGATCCAACATGCTTCCGTACCTTAATAAGCCTCTTTGACATTTTATTTTTCCTGTATCTTGTGTGTCTTTTACCAAGCTTTTCAACCTTGACCTAGATTCCAGGTAACTACCTTTAGAAGAATTTCAAAAAAACACGCCACAGCTTTAATTTGTTTACTACATTAAAGCATATGGCTTATTATAGATATAATAGATGTAAGGAGTTTTGGAAGAAGTAAGCTTTAGAATAACATTCTAAGCTATTTATAGAAAACCACTCTTTTAATCACAATTCTAAATCATGACAAGAGTTTTTCCAAAGAAAACTAGAGAGAGAGAATTCAAACACCGATAATCTTACAGACTGAAACAAACCTATTGATACACACTTCTGAATTTGAAATTCAGATTCCAAACTTTACGGACTTCAAATATGGATTTGAATACCTATCTATAAGACAATTATTTTCTTCTTTTAAAAAGGAATCATACAATAATTGCCCATCCAGAGCTTATCATGTGGGGAATCTTTCTTTATATCATATCGAACTTTATCTTTATATCTTCTCAAGCTTTTTCTTAATCATCGTCTTAATTAGTAGCATCTATCCTTTTTCCGTTGGCAACCGAGCAAGGTGTACAAGTATTGTGTGGATGTTTTCTTCGTAAGCATATTCGATCCTGTGCTTGAGGACTGGATTTGATAATTCCTTTATCATTTATTTTTATCTTAGCATGTAAATATCTTTCAACAACAAGTGGAGTAGATCCAGTTGGGGAAATCATCATTGATGAATGCATTTTTTGCCCTCCATAAGTTCTAAAACCTTTTTTGAAGGCATTCTCCATTCCTTGCACAATTAATCTTAATCCAATTGCTCTTCTATAATGAATATCAGCTTCATCGAATTTAACAAATTCTTTTCTGTTTCCAAAGTTAGTAATGACAAAAGAGTCTACTTTAGCCAATTGCATGAAATGTTATGGGGGATATCTATCATCTTCATAAAAGTCTAGTCCAGGAGTGAAGAATTTCAATACTAATATATATTTAGCTCCAAAATTTAGATTTTGTAAATAGCTGTCTCTAACTCCATCTTTAATCAATTTTGGTAATAAACTGATTTCATTAAAATCAGGAGGCAATAGATATGATGGCTCCAAAGTCGTACTAATATCTTATCTCCTGAAGGAGTGTCTTGTAAAAAATTAATATGATGGTATATCCCTGTAAAATCAACAAGAGAATATAGTTCTCTCATTTTATCATATTGTTCTTCAATTGGAGGAGACATTTAAATTTTCTTTATATAAATTCAAGTTGGAATTTTTATCTTTATGAGGTCAAAGAGAGATAGTACCTTTATCTTGTGAATCTTTTCTGAAGAAATTTGTTCCATAGATTCCTCTAAAGAATCATATCGATTTTTTCAGGGACTATCTTTTGAAATAAATTATCTGCTAATTCTTTGGGAACTGAGTAGTTCCTTATCTTTGGTGTTATCATGCTGCATTCTGCAATCAAAAAACTCAAGATCTCATTAGTGTTACTAGAAAAATTTGCTATCTCTATTATTTCAGAGACATGGGCCTTTATTGACTGAACTTACTTGTCCATCTCTTCAATCATATATAATATTTTCTTCATTTAAGTTATCTGCCATATCTGGTAAGAAAATTTGCTAAGATATTCTTGTCAGATTTTATGATTTCTAAATCAAATGAATATTCAGACAACAAAATTTGCCATCTAATATATATCTTATATTCACGTTTAGAAGGTAAATTATTTTTTATAAATACTTTAAGTTCAGTATTATCAGTTCTTAATAAAAATCTTTTTCGTAGTAAAAATTCACTTTTTAAAACAAAGTTTGCCATCTGATATATCTCTTTGTCGTCAGAATATTCATTTGATATAGAAATTATAGGAAAACCATTTCAGGATTTATTAAAGAAAGATAGGATATTTGAATTTAATAGAAGTCATACTTTTCTATAAAAATTTCTATAAAATGGAAAACATAGCAATATGAACTGTTAGTAATGCAATTTGAATTAAAAAACTCTCCATAGATATTATAATGAAAAATGGATAATATATTTAATGGTTATAAAATGAAACGTTAAATATATATTATCTAAAAATTATATTTACTATAATTGAAATTAAATTAGTCATTAATCTTCAAAAATTAAGACTCCGAGACTCTCATCAATATACTAATTTCAATGGAGAGATCCATGAGATTGATGAAGCAGTAGAATCAATATTAAAATTTGAAAGTGATACATTACCTATAAGATTATTAATAGTAATAATTATATCTAAGATTTCTTATGAAACCGATTAGCATAATTCTTAAGAATATAAATCCTTTCTCCTATTTTATTATTATTAGAATGGTCCATCTTTTTTAGTATACCACTCCATCCTTCATCATCAGATGCATTTGTTTATAAGATTAAATCATCTTCATCTTTTGGTAATTTTAATTTTGATAAATTGTTATATTTTTCGTTTATGCTTTTCACTTTTTCTTCTAAGGTTTTATTAAATTTGAATATTATGTCTTTCTTTAATAAATCTTGAAATGGTTTTCTTAGATAAGCTATATTTTCCATAAAATCGGAAATATAGCAATATGAATGGTTAGTAATGCCCTTTGGATTAACAAACGCTCCACATATATTTCAAAGAAAAATGTATAATATATTTAAAGATTATAAAAGGAAACCTTAAATATTTATTATCTAAAAATAATATTTACTATAATTGAAATTACATTAGTCATAAATATTCAAAAATTAAGACTCCAAGACTCTCATCAATATACTAATTTCAAGGGAGAAATCCATGAGATTGATGAAGCGGTAGAAACAATATTAAAATTTAGAAGTGATACATTACCTATAAGATTATTAAAAAAAATAATTATATCTAAGATTTCTTATGAAATCTATTAGCATAATACTTTTAAATATAAAGACTTTCTCCAATTTTATTATTATTAAAATAGTCTATCTTTTTTAAGTATGCCACTCCATCCTTCATCAATTTCTTATGTTTCTAAGATTAAATCATCTTCATCTTTTGGTAATTGTAATTTTTTTAAAATTTTTACATTTTTCTTTTATATTTTTTACTTTTTCTTCTAAGGTTTTATTAAATTGAAATATCTTGTCTTTCTTTAATAAATCTTGAAATTGTTTTCTTATATAAACTAAATTTTCTATAAAATCAGAAGCATAGCAATATGAATTGTTAGAAATGCCCTATGGATTTACAAACGCCCCACATATGTTTCAAAGAAATATCGTTAATAATATATTTAAAGATTATAAAAGGACACCTTAAATATTTTTATATAAAAATTATATTAACTATAATCGAAATTACATTAGTCATTAATCTTCAAAAAAGTAGACTCCAAGACTCTCATCAATATACTAATTTCGATGGAGAAATCAATGAAATTGATGAAGCAGTAGAACAGTATTAAAATTTGGAAGTGATACATTACCTATAAGATTATTAATAAAAATAATTATGTCTAAAATTTATTATGGTTTTCTTTGATAAGCTAAATTTTCTATAATATCAAAAGCATAACAATGTGAATGGTTAGTAATGCCCTTTGGATTAAAAAATGCTCCACATATATTTCAAAGAAAAATGTATAATATATTTAAAGATTATAACGGGAAACCTTAAATATTTTTTATCTAAACGTTTTATTTACTATAATTGAAATTACATTAGTCATTAATCTTGAAAAATTAAGACTCCAAGACTCTCATCAATATACTAATTTCAATGGAGAAATCCATGAGAATGATGAAGAAGTAGAACAATATGAAAAAATGGAAGTGATACATTACCTATAAGATTATTAATAGAAATAACTATATCTAAGATTTCTTATAAATTCGATTAGCACAATTCTTATAATATGAACACTTTCTCCTATTATGTTAGTATTAGAATAGTCTATCTTTTTTTAATATACCACTCTATCGTTCAACAGATGCATCGGTTTCTAAGATTAAATCATCTTCATCTTGTTGTAATTGTAATTTTGTAAATTTTTACATTTTTCTTTTATGATTTTTACTTTTTCTTCTTATTTTTTATTAAATTCAAATATCCTGTCGTTCTTAGATAAGCTAAATTTTTTATAAAATCTGAAGCAAAGTGATATAAATGGTTAATAATGCCATTTGAATAAAAAAACGCTCCACGGTTATTTCAAAGAAAAATTTATAATATATTTAAAGGTTATTAAAATGAAACCATAAACAATTATTATCTAAAATGTATATTTCCTAAAATTGAAATTGCATTATTCATTAATCTTGAAAAATTAAGATCCTAGACTCTCATCAATAAACTAATATCAATGGAGAAATCCATGAGATTGATGAAGAAGAAGAACAATATTAAAATTTGGAAGTGATACATTACCTATAAGATTATTAATAGAAATAATTATATCTAAGATTTCTTATAAATTAGATTAGCATAATTCTTATAATATAAAGACTTGCTCTTATTTTATTATTATTAGAATAGTCTATCTTTTTAGTATCACTCCATCCTTTATCAGATGCATTTGTTTGTATGGTTAAATCATCTTCATCTTTTCGTAACTGTAATTTTGGTAAATTATTACATTTTTCTTTTATGCTTTTTGCTTTTTCTTCTAAGTTTTTTATTAAATTCAAATATTATATCTTTCTTTAATAAATCTTGAAATGGTTTTCTTAGATAAGCTATAGTTTCTATAAAATCAGAAACATAGCAATATGAATATTTAGTAATGCCCTTTGGATTAACAAATGCTTCACATATATTTCAAAGAAAATGTATAATATATTTAAAGATTATAAAAGGAAACCTTAAATATAAATTATCTAAAAATAATATTTACTATAATTGAAATTACATTAGTCATAAATATTCAGAAATTAAGACTCCAAGACTCTCATCAATATACTAATTTCAAGGGAGAAATCCATGAGATTGATGAAGTGAGAGAAACAATATTAAAATTTGGAAGTGATACATTACCTATAAGATTAATAATAAAAATAATTACATCTAAGATTTCTTATGAAATCTATTAGCATAATGCTTTTAAATATAAAGACTTTCTCCAATTTCATTATTATTATTAAAATAGTCTATCGTTTTTTAGTATACCAGTTCACCCTTCATCGGTTTCTTCAGTTTCTAAGATTAAACCATCCTTCATCAGATACATTTGTTTCTAAGATAAAATACACTTCATCTTTTGGTAATTGTGATTTTGATAAATTTTTACTTTTTTATTTTATGTTTTTTTTTCTTCTAACGTTTTATTAAATTCAAATATCCTGTCTTTCTTTACTAAATCTTGAAATTGTTTTCTTAGATAAACTAAATTTTCTATAAAATCAGAAGGATGGCAATATATATGAATGGTCAGTAATGCTAATCGATTTCAAAGATATACTGCAAATAATATATTTAAAGATTATAAAGGGACACCTTAAATATTTTTATCAAAAAATTATATTTACTATAATTGAAATTACATTAGTCATTAATCTTCAAAAAATTAAGACTCCAAGACTTTCATCGATATATTAAGTTCGATGGAGAAATCCATGAGATTGATGAAGCAGTAGAACAATATTAAAATTTGGAAATGATACATTACCTATAAGATTATTAATAGAAATAATTATATCTAAAATTTCTTTTGAAATCGATTAGCATAATTCTTTTGAATATAAACACTTTCTCCTATTTTATAATTATTATAATAGTCTATCTTTTCTATTGTTCCACTCCATCCTTCATAAGATACATCTTTCTAAGATTAAATCAACTTCATCTTTTGGTAATTGTGATTTTCATAAATTTATACTTTTTTATTTGATGTTTTTTTTCATTTTTTTCTAATGTTTTATTAAATTCAAATATCTTTTCTTTCTTTAATAAATCTTGAAATGGTTTTCTTAGATAAACTATATTTTCTGTAAAACCATAAGCATAGCAATATGAATGGTTAGTAATGCTCTTTGGATTAAAAAGCGCTCCATATATATTAATTTCAAAGAAATATGGATAATATATTTAAAGATTATTAAATGAAACCTTAATATTTATTATCTAAAAATTACATTTACTATAATTGAAATTATATTAGTCATTAATCAAAAAAAATGAAGACTCCAAGACTCTCATCAATATACCATTTTCAATGGAGAAATCCACGAGATTGATGAAGTAGTAGAAACAATATTAAAATTTGAAAGTGATACAAAACCTATAAGGTTATTAATAAAAATAATTATATCTAAGATTTCTTGTGAAAACGATTAGCAAAATTATTTTGAATAATAAGACTTTCTCCTATTTTATTATTATTAGAAAAGTCTATATTTCTAGTATTCCACTCCATCCTTCATCAGATGCATTTGTTTCTACAATGAAATCAACTTCATCTTATATTTACTATAGTTGGATTAGAAAATGCTCCACATATATTTCAAAGAAAAATGTATAATATATTTAAAGATTATAAATGTAAACCTTTAACATTTTTTATCTAAAACTTATATTTACTATAATTGAAATTACATTAGTCATTAATCTTAAAAAATGAAGACTCCAAGACTCTCATCAATATACTATTTTCAATGGAGAAATCCATGAGATTGATGAAGCAGAAGAAACAATATCAAAATTTGAAAGCAATACATTACCTATAAGATTATTAATAGAAATAATTATATCTAAGATTGCTTAGGAAACTGATTAGGTTATTCTTATGAATATAAATACTTTCTCCTATTTTATTATTATTAGAATTGTCTATATTTTTTAGTATACCACTCCATCCTTCATCAGATCAGATGCATCTGTTTCTAAGATTTAATCATCTTCATCTGTGGATAATTGTAATTTTGGTAAATTTTTACATGTTTATTTTATGTCTTTTCCTTTTTATTCTAAGGTTTTATTAAATTCAAATATTTTGTCTTTCTTTAATATATCTTGAAATGATTTTGCTTAGATAAGCTATATTTTCTATAAAATCAAAAGCATAGCAATATGAATGGTTAGTAATGCTTTTGAATTAAAAAATACTCCACATATATTTCAAAGAAATATGGATAATTTATTAAAAGATTATTAAATGAAACCTTAAATATTTTTTATCTAAAAATTATATTTACTATAATTGAAATTACATTAGTCATTAATCTAAAAAAATGAAGACTCCAAGACTCTCATCAATATACTAATTTCAAGGGAGAAATCCATCAGATAGATGAAGCATCAGAAACAACATTAAAATTTTAAAGAGATACACTACCTATAAGATTATTAATAAAATAATTATTTCTAAGATTTCTTCTGAAAATGATTAGCATAATTTTTTTGAATATTAAGACTTTCTCCTATATGAGGCTGTTGTAAATCATTAAAAGAGGTTGTTGCTTGTTATAAGTGAAACTTCATGAATTTTAGAAAGTAAAACATTTAATTCAAACCACTCAAAAATTTGAATATGAATGTGAAAACGTACAATGAATGTGTAGCCCATTGCAAACAAATTGCTATATACTAGGTGTTGCCGACCGGGCGATGCCCGGTATATACGTGTAGAGAAAATAATAATGATAAAGAAAAAAAAAAGAATATTATATTAAGCACTTAAGAAAAGGAATGACTTTTT
>JAWZTD010039154.1:0-12805 GCA_035221335.1 Echites panduratus | reverse complement strand
GGATTTCATCGTCACAGGACGTCAGCTGGTGGTTACTGGATGATCTGATTTTAAGTTCACTACGAAGGATTGAGGATTTAGAGAGAGATATCTGGGAAGCTTATGCACTTCTCTCCTCATCTTCCAGATCAACTACTCTTGGCGGGAATTTTGAAGCTGTAGTGGAAAATCTCAACTTTCTCTTGGGCATTATTAGATATCTGCCACGGTATAAAGCTGAAATAGTTGCTCCGGTAAAGGTAGAAATCGAAGCTGCTAAAATAGCCCTAACGTTTTCGAAAGATTTGCTTGATTTTAGTGCAAAAAGGTGCAATAAAATTAGAATGTTCAAAGACCTCATAATTGATGCCGAATATCTGTTTGATATACTGCTGCAATGTCTCCTCTATCTAATTTTTTCTGTCCATGAAGATGAGATGAAGATGCGTCTTTCATCTTATCTACAGAATTTCAGTCCTGAATGGATAAATGTTATATCAGAACTTCACAAGATTGGTCCAGCAAATCCGGTCAGCTTTCTTGATTCTCAGGGAGATAATGATATATTTGGGCTTTCAGATGCTAATCTTAGTTTGCAGGAGGATTTGAAATTTTTGATTAAATTTCTGTCAGAGGATAAATCTTCAGATGAGTACTCAGAGCACGATCAGAACTCCAATCATCTCTGTGAGCAAATAAATGCTGTTATCATTGACACTGTATGTGCTATTTACTATGAAGATCAAAACAGAAAGACTGATAGGGAATTGGGACTGAATAACAGAGTTAGAGATATGGAAAAAATACTTATGAATGCAAAGGAAGTTATAAGGAATATTTATGAACTGTATGTTCCGAAGTCATCGCAGTCAAACTTCCCAAGAACTGATGGACAGGGATTTATTGGTTATCTTTTTCAAAATCTGAAGGAGTTACTGAATACCAAATTTCATTTAGTTGCCCCCTTAAAGCATCACATTGAAATAGTTCAAAAGGAGCTACGGTCCCTACGGGTAGATTTCTTTGAAATTTCAAAGCAGCCTAACCACAGTGTTGATCTTCAAAGTCAATTGACTCATTTTCTGGGACATTGCATATCAAACTGAGTTTATCATTGATTCATTTCTGAGCAGGAACCATCCTCTCCACTGTCACAAGTTGGGACTGTTTAATGTAATTGAGGGTATGAAGACAATCAAGTTAGAGCTCAAAGATATGAGAAACAGCTCGGTGCACATTCCTTCTTGCTTTTCCTCGCAAATTTCAGGAGAATTTAATTTCCAAAGGGACAATGCAGTCCTGAGTTCCCAAGAGAGTCCATCAGATGAAAAAAACACCACTCAACTTGTCATTTTCGAGAAGGAGGCAGAGGAAATAAGAGACCAATTGACAAATGGACCGCCAGAGCTACATATTATCTCAATTGTGGGCATGCCTGGAATTGGCAAGACTACTCTTGCTGATTCAGTGTTTCAATTTTTTTCAGATACCTCCCATTTCCATGTTAAGGCAAGGTGTTGTGTTAGTCATGTAAATGACAGTAGGAGAGTGGTGAGTGAAATTTTGAAACAAGTTAGTGATAAAAGTAAAAGATATGACGATACAGATGATGATTTAGACCTCAAGTTGAAACAAAGTCTGCATGGTAGAAAGTACCTCATCCTCATGGATGATATCTGGAATATTCAGGCATGGCATGATATAAAAAACTCATTCCCTAATGAGAAGAATGGCAGTAGGATTATGTTCACAAGCCGGTTGGAAGACATTGCTAAACAAGCTGGATTAGGGAGTACAAAACATCATCTTTCACCATTGTCAAAAGAAAAATGCTAGGAGATGTTAAAGGTTAAGTTATTTGGAAAGAGAAACTGTCCTACAGCACTTGTTAAGGTTGGACGTGAAATTGCTGCAAACTGCAAAGGACTACCCCTTGCCGTTCAGCTGATTGCTGGAATCCTTCAAGCGGAAGAGAGAAAAAATTGGAAGAAAGTTGCAGAAAGCTTGGTGACGATTCTATTTGAGGATCCACAAGGACAGTGCCGGAAAGTATTGGAACTTAGTTACCAAAGTTTGCCAGATGAATTGAAACCATGTTTTCTCTATTTTGCAGCTTTCCCAGAGGATGAAGATGTCCCCACAAGGAAGTTGATTTTGCTCTGGATTTGCGAAGGTTTTGTCCAATTAATAAATAATGAACTGAAAAGCTTAGAGGACGCAGCAGAGGATATTTTGAATAAACTTATCAATAGAGGCCTTGTAATGGTTTCGAGAAGAAGACCCTTGGGTGGAGTTGGGGCAAGTCGAGTCCATGATCTCTTGCATGAATTTGCTGTCGCAAAAGCTCGGGAAGAAAGCTTTATGCTGAAAATATTATCAACAGGAGATGGTAATGTTTTTGTTCATGATGTATGCCAAGATCAATATCGTTTGTGCATATATCCTGATAATTGGTTGAAGTTTCTCGAGTCAAATCCTTGTGGTGCTCGTACAAGGGCTCTCATTATCTCTTGGTCTCCTCCGATTAAGCAATCTTTTTCATTGCAGCTCAGTGACTTCAAACTTTTGAAAGTGATGCACATTACCCAACTCATTCCAGGTTATGATCCTACATTGTTCACATTGATTCATTTGAGGGTTTTAGCTATTGATAGATTTGACTTTGAAGATGGAGTTAAGGTCATTTCAAATATTCACAAGCTAGAGAATCTGGAGAGCTTTATAATGGAGGGATCACTATCAGGAATTCAAGAAAATTTTCCTGTATTGCTGGAGGATATTTGCAACATGTTGAGATTAAGAAACTTCTGTTTTGGAGGTTGTATTTCTCTCAGGTACCGCAGCGAAAGAATTGGGGAGGTGCCTTCGATGTTTCAGAACTTGCGAATCTTATACCATCTAAGAGCAAGTTCTGAAGAAGATATTGAGGAAATTTTAAAGCTAATGCCCAATCTTACTGAGTTAAAAGTTGTATTTTGTCTACGAAGTGGAGCAAGCTATCCCTTCCCCAAATTGAACTTTCTCAAGAAACTTGAATCACTAGAGTTAAGTCTTAAGGATTTTGGAAGATTTTCCGAGTTGGATTTTCCACCATACCTGAAAAAATTGGTGCTAGAAGGGTTGATGCTTCCATTTGCAGAGATTTCCAAGATTGGGGAACTTGAAAATCTTGAGATTCTCGAATTAAGATATGGGTCCCTTACGGGACCAATTTGGGAAATGATTGATGGACAATTTCCTAAACTCAGGTGCTTGAAATTGTTTGGCCTCGACATTGAAAAATGGAATGCCTCTGAAGATCATTTTTCATGCTTTGAGGAATTACATTTGTTCAACTGTTGGAGCCTCAAAGAACTCCCTTCTTGTTTGGAGGAAGTTTTAACACTGCAAGTAATCAGATTAATTGATTGCAGTTTGTCAGCAAAGGATTCTGCCATGAGAATCAAAAAAGCACAAGAGGAAATGGGAAATGAGAAATTAGTTGTCGATGCAAAAGCCAGGTAATTTTTTCTTTTTCCTAACATTCCTTTTTTATATATATAATATCTTTGCTATTAGTTTGCTGATGTTAATTTTCACTTTGGGCAGATGGTTGCTGGAACTCAGCAGGATGTTGCGACGGAAGAAGGTTGGCTGAAGTCTCAAAACTGGTTACGTGAAGTCTTGTTTAAAATCCATCTGAAGCTATAAGATTACATATTAGGAGTTGCAGGTTTGAAGATTAGCTATTTTGAAGTGCTTGTCAATCATGTTGTTTCTTTAATTATCATACTTTGCCTTCTATTTGATCCAAAATTTCTATTTGGTTGTTTCCATTGAGCTATTTTTCAAATGCATGGCTTTCTTTAATCAGTTTCGAAGTGTAGTGTTTGACATCCCCCCGCCCCTACAGACATTTTTACTGTAACTAATTTAATATGCGAAAAAGAATTTCTGTTTGCATGTCAATAATATTTAATATTATTTCCAATCCATTACCATTAAAAATATCGATTTGTACCCAAAGATTTACTAAAATAAATTTAAGTCCTTAATTTTATTACTTATTAAAATTTAGTCCTAAAAGTTTTATCTTGTACTTTTAACCCCACATTTTTAATGTAACTAATTTAATATACAAAAAAAATTTTAAATTTTTTTGTCAAACTTAATATTTATCTCTTGAATGTTGTTATTTTCTCTCTTTTATAATTAAAAAAAATAATATTAAATTTCCTTTGTTTATCCTATTATATAGGACTACAAGATTCCATCTTCAAGCAATTTCAACTAAATTATATAAAATAATAATACAAAAAATGACATAAAATTTTGCCCAAATATGTATAAATCAATTGGTCAAAAAACCATTAATCACAAACTCCTTTTGTTTTATATAAAATAATAATACAAAAAATGACATAAAATTTAGTCCAAATATGTATAAATCGATTGGTCAAAAAAATATTCATCACATGCAAACTCCTTTTGTTTTCATGCTAGTAAATCGTTCTTTGTTTCTAGAATTGAAAAAATATAGTAACTACTGCTGCTACAGCTTGCTTTTTCTACTCCCTTTTTTTGTACTATGTAAGCCAAATTAACTGGTATTATGCCATCTGTTATAGATTCCGCTTCAGTACATGTGCTTGAAGCATTGACAACAAAGAAATTGTTAGAGTTATCATTTTTATCTTGTCCCAAGACACTTGGTGATCTGATGTAAGAACATTAGTTGGAGATTTCTCGTAAAATCACTATAACAAAAAAGATGTAAAAAAGTGGAATTTTTCAAATTCCAGCTACTATTCTCATTGTGCACATTGTTGTATTAGAAGATTCAATGAATTGGGATTTCCCTTTAAGCATCTGGAGTTTTCAAAAAAGTTAACATTTTGGAAACATCTAAACTCATAATTTGAAGCATTTTATTTTTTTAATCAAGATCCATAACTCTTGAAACATCTAAACCTATACAACCAACGACTGTTCATTTGGTATTAGAAGTACTTATTGGCATGGGATGAGGATATTGAGGCACCGATGAAGGAAATGTTCCAAGCTCCTCATATTCAAATAAGTTTGGAGTAATTTTTATAAATTTCATTTCCATATTACTCTCTCCTATGTTTGAATGCTAATCTAGAATTTCTTTTGAATTTAACAGCTGAGGATGTCATGAGTATAAATGAGAAGCTACTAGAAGTAAATATTTAAAGGAGGCAACGTCTGCATAAATACTGCTTACTATTGTTTCTTTTTCTTTCATTCGTACAAATTTTGAATTTACTTTTACTCTCCATTTCTATTTTCCTTTTGCCTTCAGTAGGAAGAAGGAGTTCTGTTTGACGCAGAAGATAAACCATTAGTGAGTGTGGAATGGGTAAAAGAAACTTAAGCAGTATCGTGGGCTCCTTTCTTAGGCTGGATCCATGAAATGAGTTTGTCTAAGGGCATGTTTGCTTTCACCATTTCCCCCCTCCATTCTCCATCCATCAGCACGTAAATTGTATACGTTAATTGGAGTTCATTTTTTGTTCAAAAATCAAAAAAAAATTTACATTCCATTTTAACCGGATGGTTTAATTTGATTTAAAAAAAAAATTTCATTTTTGAACGAAAAATGAACTCCAATTTAAAGATGCATTTTACGGAATTGGATGACACCATCCAAACGGATGGTGTATCCAATCGGAGCCTAAGACAGAATGACAGAAAACCTTAGATCCTTAAAATGAGTTTGTTTAAGACATAATGACAGAAAACCCAAACAATTTATTAAAAGGCTTAGTTTTGGATCAAGCATTTTATCACTCTTCTCACAACTTTTTTCTGTTGAGAGAAAAGATTTTGGTTCAAGACGATGAGTTTGACAACGAGTAGCAATGGGAAAAAGCTTGGCCTTGATCGTAGAGCCTTGGATTGCCTCTCCAGTCAGTGCAATTTAATGTTTTTCTAACTCGGGTTAGTTTTACCCATGCCACGTCGAAGTCCGTGCTCTGAACTTAGTCAGCGGGAGGCTAGCACTAGACCCAAACGATTTGACTCATGGGCTCGGCGACCCTTTCGCTTAATTTGTCCACTGGAATTTTAAAAAATAATAAAACATTACAAAAGTGACGCTAACAAAAAAAAACTATGAATACTTCCTACCATAAATTTAAACATCACCTAATAACATCTATTCTCACTTCTCTCCCACTCATTCTAAAATCTCTATAGATTTATGTTAGGCGTGAAAATTAAATCTCTAGCACCATCTCAAGTTGGCTTTTTTCAAAGATCTAATATTAATATATTTTGATTAATTTTATTTTGATTTAAAATTTTATTCAATTCTTTTTTACTAAACTTAGCCTTAAGTTATTTAAGTTTTTTTAAAAAAAAATATTACTAAATTTAAACTCAAATTAATTAAATTAAACTTTTGAAACTTTATGTTGAAGATGGAAGGGTGATTTCAAGGGAAAAATATGTTGCTTGGAAATATTAACGTCATTCTTGTGATGATACAATGAGTAATAATATTATACTTTGATAAACTTTCAATACATGCATTTAATTCATATTTTTTTATTCAAAATTCTACAATTATTTTATTTTCTTTTGCAAAAAAAAAAAAAAAAGAATCCTAAACATTTCTAATTTCTTTTTAGGACAATTGAATATCCTAACTCTTTTGGAGCCATGTAATTTCCTTTAAATAATGGAAAAGGTGAGGACCCTATAATATCCTTTAAAATTAAAAAAAAACATTTCTAGTTCTTTTTTAAAATAATTTATTCAAAATAAATATTATCAAAAATTAATTATAAAATGTTTCCAAATTTTTATCTATAATAATATCATATTATCACAATCTTTATTAAATTAATTTTTCTATCTAATGACAATATGCATTGCACGAACAATTTACCTATGAGATAAAATATTACTCATTTCGTTTGAGATTCAATTAACTTATTTTCATTTTAAAAAAATTCATAATTAAATATTTATATTTTTTAAAATAAGTAAATTTTAAGTTTCCTTAACCCCCTCTTTTTTAAATTTTAAATAATTTCATATTATTAAATCTTCAATTTAAAAGTTTTACAAACTATAGATCCAATTACTAACCACATCAATTCCAAAAAGAATTTAGTAATTTAAATAAGGTAAAGTAATACACTATTAGTTTTTAATATAAAGTAAAAAAGATATACAAGTGCTTTCAATTAAATTGAAAGGATATATTAATAATATTTCACATATCAAATTCATGTAATTCCCTTTAAAATAAAGGAGTTGATAGTCACACTCCCATTTTCTATTAAGACACACCCCTTATTAAAACATATATATATATATATATATATATATATATATATATATTAACAAACAATCACATTGGTTAATATGACCCCGAGTAGTCCAGTTAGGTATCCAATTATTATCTCTCACAAGATGTCAGAGGGTCTAATCTGCTTAGTTATGTAGCACAATATTGTTAAACTCTCGAGTTGACTCGTAAACTCGTACGAGTTTACGAGTTTAGGACATAGAAACGTGTTAAATCGTCCCAAAATCGTTTTTAAACATAAAATCGGGTATAATACGAGTTAACTCGGTCAATTCGGTCAACTCGTACAAGTTGATCGAGTCAACCGAGTTTACTGTTCATATGTTGACCACAGTTGACTGACCCATTTGACTGATGTTGACCCACCCGATTTGGCCAAATTTGAGACTAATTAGCCTCTTGTTTAGGGCTTTTCATGTCTGCTTTCTCAATTTCCAGCACCAGCAACACGAACACCCCTAGAAGCTGAGCTGAAGTCACCGTCCGTGAAGCTTCTATGCTAGCCACTGTCGAGCAGCTCGACTCTCATCACCACTCAGTCATTGCTAGTCTGCAATTTCTCCCAGTGCAACAATCTACATCTTATTTGGAGTTAATTAAATTGGATTTTAGATTTCTTTTCTTATATTGATTGAGATATTTATTTTATTGTGATGTTATATAAATTATTTAATATATATATATATTTTAATTAGAACATAAACTCTACGATTTTACGATTCGAGTTTACGATTCGATTTTATTGGAGTTCGAACGAGTTTACTTAAACTCTCGAGTTTAAAAACCTTGATGTAGCACATAGACCTGTAAACAAAAATAAATAGATAAATAAATAAAAACTAGATATAACTTCCACACAACTCACAATCTCATCTCATGAACACAACCCCATTAGTTCAAACACTGCAAACAACCCCTATTTTCTCCTTTTCCTTTTCCAAGTACTTCCCAACTTTCACTGGCCTAAACTCTCGACGAGACTAGACCCGAGTCGGTGCACCATTGCCCATGCAAGCTGAAGCTAGCTAGCTGCACTATCTTTCTTTTTAGCAATTATCCCTAATTAGACAGAATGGACTTTGTTGTTTTCTCGTGTTTTGAAGTTAAGTTTCTTTTTTACACAAGTATTTGTTTTTTTTAGCAATTTTTAAGTGTTCCTTTTCAAATGACTATAGTTGTAATTAGTGGGGATGTCTGTATATAGATATTCGCCTATGTAATGGTTTGGATTTAGGTTGTTCCTACTTATTTTGGCAAGCAAAAATCAACATCTATTACAACTAATTCAGTCAACCAGCTCTTGCCAACTTGCCTCTATGTAGTTAGTCTGTCGCATAGAACCGAATTTTCCTCTATCCAATCGGTTGTATATGACTGACTTTTAAATAAACTATATATTTATCAATTCATATTACTTCTTTTAAAATTAAAAAAATATTTAGTCATTTTAATGTTCAATTAAAACACATATGAAAATGGGAGTGGATGATTACACAACACTAAATTATATACACACAATCTTTTATAAAAACACACCCCAATTTAATTAACACACAAGCCTAAAATGTCCAAAAAATCCCCAAACCAAACTTGAAATACACACATCTTCCTACCTAATTTATTTACACACAACCGACTCCCAACTCTTTCTTTTCTTTCCCAAGCACATATTTTCCTTCTTTCTTTTCTCTCACACACACCCGACTCATAGCCTCATCTCTCTTCTTCCCACAGCAGACTAGCTGGAACACCTTGTCACCGACTAGAGTTGCTCTCTGTCACCAGCAACTATTGACACCCAACTTCCCTCAGTACAACAGCATTGACATTGTTCCTACAGTAGTTAGTGGCCGTTATTTTATTTTTGAATTTTGGAATGGAAATAATGGAGGAGGAGAGTTTATTTGTGAATGAAAATTTTGATTGTTGGTTGAGGAGATGAGTTTATTTATGAATGCTAATTAGGATTGTTAGTTGAGGAGGATGGGTCTAATTTCTGAAAATGGAGTTTGTTTGTAGAAATTTGGAATTGATTGATTGAAAATGGTGTGAATTTTTTGAAGGATTGCAGTAACACAAATCAACGTTATTAAATTATATACTCATTGTTATAATTCAGTATTTCTCTTCTATTCTTGTTTTGTAATGAAACTTAATTATAATCATTGTGATAATGTAATCACTTCATTAACCAGTTAAAGGTTTTTTAAAAAGAAGAGATAATGGTATCACTATAAAAAATTAGACTAGTTAAAGGGGGAGAAACTCCGACCTATTGCAAAATTGAATCAATTGGTTTTTATAAGGAAGAACACTTTCTATCATATTATGGTTGGAGTTTCATCTAAGTTAACATTTAGAATAAAATTTTGGCAACTTAAACCTTGATCAAGACAAAGGATATTTAAATTATTATATTCTAACAGAAAAGTTTTAATAAACCTAATTATATCACGAATAATAGAAACTACTTTATCAACATGTTTGTGCCCATTTTAACCACTAAATTCAAAATATGACATGCATATATATTATGAAAAAGATTTAAATCAAATATGAGATTTATTTCACTTATAAGAATTGTAACACTTGCATCATTATTTTCTGTATTGTCAAAAGAAATAGAAAAAAATTCTCTTCAAAATATGATATTCAAGACAAGTGCATAAAAATACAGTTGTAAGGATATTCAAAGAGACTAAAACAAATTATTCTTTTTTGAATCATCCATTCATGATCAATACAATGGTAAGTAATACATAAATAATGCAACCTAATAATGACTGTCCAAAAATTACAAGAGCAAATGTATCTTTTAATTCTTTAAAATAAGTAATAAGATCTTTTTTTTTATATAGTTTGAACATATTTAATAACATCACTTTTAATTGTACATGTAAATATTCTACCTAGTGCCTATTGTAGAAACGTAGTAACCATTCTATTAAAACTTTATGTTTATGCAATGCCAATTGTCCACCTAACAAATTCTTCCATTTTTTGTTCAAATCGAAATTTACCATTTACATTTCCTCCCATTACACTAATTTGTTGTTTTGTTGTTGTTTATGCAAATCCTCATTAAAATCAATGTGTTTATTTTTCAAATATTGAGTCAAAGTTCATGTCTCACTCTCATTTTTATTAGTATTGGCTTCCCACAAAATATACAAGTTGCTTTTTCTCCCATTTTTTAAAATAATTTCTATCTTAGTGATTTTTTTTTCCTTTAGTCCTGCATGTGCTAGAGGAAGTTGCTCCTCCTTGTTCTACATGACTAATGTTCATTGATATTTCTTGGACATCATCTTCATCAGTATCATAACTTAAAGTCTCTACATCATAGTCGGTTCTACCATTATATTCACCACCTAGTAAATTCTTCATTAATATTAATATGGTGGAAGGATTAACAAGATCTATCTATGTTTTAAAATAAACTAGATAATGAGAAAAATTAAACTAAATAAAAGCAAATAAGTATATAATCAACTATCAAATAAAAACAATTCAAATAAATAAAATTATATAAATAATTAAGTAGTCAAGATGAAACGGGTTACGAGTAAATCTAAATTTCAAAAAATATGAATTGTATGGATTGGGAATAGGTTGATGGGTTGAGCCACACTAAGCTACTCTTGAAGCAGGCTTATGGTGGGCTAGCAATGGCAAACGGGCGGGTTAGGAGAGTTGGGAACCCACCAAATCCAAGCGGGGTGGGTTGGGATGGGTTGGCGGGCTGGGCCGAGCTGATTCGTGAGGCACGAATACTGACCCGACTGGTTGACGGGCCATATACGGGGCGGGCCTCTGGCGGGGCAGGCTATGGGGCGAGGTGGTTCGGGACGAGTTTGTAACGGGTTAGTCGGGTTTAGGAGGGGTTATAACGGGTTGAGGACCGGTTTTGAGATTGGTCAATGACAGGTTCCGGTGCTGGGTGAGTGTGGGTTTAGGACTGGTCAAGGAGGGGCTATGGGGCAGGTTAGGAAAAAAAAATGAACCGCACAGGTTCTAGGCAGATTGAAGGTGTAGGCGGGCTCGATCATTGTTCATACGGATTGCAGGGCGGGGAGGGGCGGGGCAGGTTCCGACAGGGCGGGGAGAGCGGGTTGCCGGTCGACCAGCCCCATTTACCATTGCTATGATGGGTCGAGCTAAACCGGACCACGCTGACTCAACCCATTTGCCATTGTTGACTCCTGCCACATCTATGATCTAACCTACCTTAAATGCAAGAACGAGCTTCCCCCCACCACTTGGCTATCATAAGAATAAATCAAATTTCTTTAGAGAAAATTTCCCCATTTTTTTTTCTATTTGGATCATGAATCATCTATTTTAACTTTTATGCTCCCAATCTTTTTCACTTAGTTTAAATAGATTCTGAATCTTTATATTAAATTTTTAGAACCATTTATAATTTATTTTGAACACATGTTGGTCAAATATATATATTTTTTATTTGATCAGAAATTTCCTTTTGCATTGAAATCTCTATATTTAGGTAAAGTCAATGATAAAAAAAGAAATTTGATTATAATAAAAGAATATTTTTGTCTCTTCTTTCCTTTTTTGCTCAATTCAAAGATAGTTAACAACTTAACATGTCATTTTGCAGATCATTATTAGCACCTCTTATTTACCTTTTCTGAAAGATAGTTCCATTTTAGATTCCTATAGGGTGGTTGCCATTAACATCAATTATGGACTGTACTGTTGTATTAAATCTTGAGGCAACGGTACTCACGTTATCAAGAGGTACAATTTCATTTTCTTAAGGTTGAAACTTAAAATCCATATTCTCTCTCTCTCTCTCTCCAAATCAAAGGTGAATTGAGTGCAGTTACTTCCTCAGAACGGACGCCCATGGCTTCCTCCGGAAATGTAGAATATAATCTTTGATATTTAAATAAACATGAGGTAGATATTTATATAATTCTAAATTTAAAACTACCTAAGGAATCTTTCTTTGTTGGACCATCCAAAATGGTAGGTGATCAAAGTTAACTTTCTGTAGCATATATTAATGATTTAATGGATACTGATATTCCTGGTAGGAATCTTATCTTCTTGGACCATCCAAAACGGTAGGTGCTCAATGGAAGTAATCATGTCACTTGCTAGGTAGCTTGCTTTCTCACTTTAAAATATTAGTATGAATTAATTGAGGTTGCATTCTCAGCGTCAAATGCGTGTAATTTAGTCCATGGGAGAAGATGAGATCAATCTCTGGCACATGCAGCACATGTTTCTTCGATGGTCTTCTTTGAAACTTAAAATCCATACTCTCTCTCTCTCTGTATGGCTGTTTGTCTTCATTGAAGACACTAAGATCACAAAAATGGAGTTTGAAAATCTTCAAAAAGAGCTGGAGGAGGTTCGTGAGGCTTCTGTGGGAGAGCTCCCAAGAAAAACTGATCTGGATGATGAGCCACAAGAAACGGGACAGCAATGGATTACTGGTACGTAAGACTTCAGTCCATGTATCTATACTCTGTTGAA
>JAWZTD010039123.1:0-12814 GCA_035221335.1 Echites panduratus | reverse complement strand
TTGTGGGTTGTGAGTTGTATTTGTAAACACCTTGTTTCTTTTGAGTAAAATTTTGTAGCAGCCGGTGGACGTAGCCCGAGTTGGGTGAACCAAGTAAATACTTGTGTTCATTTATTTACATTCTTACAAATTTGGTTCATAGGAAATTTTGCGTAATTTCCCAACAAATTCAATTACATAACAAAATGGAAAAGAGAAAATTTCCGAGGGTGTAAACCATGGGAAACTCCTTCAATGTCTTATGTCAGAAAAATATTGTAGAAGATCATTATAGCTATGATTTCGAAAGTGCACTTGGGGCCGTTTTATAAGGAAGAAAGGGTGAAGCTAGCTATCTTGTTTTGATCCTTTATGTGATTTAGGATGGTATTAATTTTGATAAGATATTATCTTCTCTTGGGTATAGGTTGTTTTTATCTTTGATGGACACGAATTTTATCTTATTAGATTATTGAGTTAGATAAAAGTCAAATTCACCCATAAGACCAAATTGAGCACTATCCGTAACATTTTACATAAATACCATCCGTTTTACATATACCAACAAGAAAATCCTTTAATAAAATTACCATTGCCATGCGAACCACTCCTCCTGCTGCAGCATCTCCTGGATTTAGCTTGGAAGTCCCGTCAATGTTGAGGATGATAGAATTCCAATAACTTTGATTTTGCCTCCATACCACCATCTTAATGCACTTCACTCTTGCAATCTCTTGTAATTATAAAATAGGGTAATTTATGCACCTGTCTAAAGTCATAAATTTTGTTGTTAAAATTAGAATAATTAATCTTGTAAGGTGAAATCGAGCTCCCATGAAACACAAAAGAGCATCCATATTTCCCTGCATATTAACACAAGGATGATAATTGACCGAGATCCAAATGAAGATTAGAATGAAACAGCCATCGTATGCCCATCAGACCATGATAACTTAGCAATGGCAATGGGAAAGGTCGGGGCGGGTTGGAAGGGTTTGGGAACCCGTTGGAACAAAATGGGACGGGTTGACGGTGTGGGCTGGGCCTGTTCATGGCACATGGATACTGGCCCATAGGGCTGGCGGGTCATGTACGGGGAGGGGCGAGACAGATTGGACGGGTTTGAGACCGGTCGGGACGAGTTGAGAACAAGTTTTAGGTCGGGTCGAGACGGGTTGCCGGTGCAATTCAGAACGAGTTGGGTTGGGTTGGGTTGAGGACAGGTCGAAAATGAGCTGCAGGGCGGGTTGGAAAATAATTGAACCATACGGTTCCTAAGTGGTTTGACGGGGCGGACGAAGTTGGTTACTGTTCAAACGAGCTACGGGGGCTGGGCGGGTTGGCGGGCTGACCCGACCCATCTGTAATTGCTAATGATAACTAATGTAGCCATACCATCTCGGCTATCATATTTTTAGAAATTTCAGTACTTAAAATTTCCAAAAATCTATAAATAAAAATAAACATTACTCTACACTAAAACAATATTTTTAATGACAAATACAAATGAAGACCACATTAACAGTAGGAAAAAAATGAATTTTCTGATAGGTTTTTTTTTTTGGGCACTTGAGTGAGAGTGCCAGAAAAAAAAAATCGAATCTTCCTCGGTTAATTAAAATTGAAATTAATTGTATTATTTTCTGGCCTTTTGAACCTCTGGCATTCAAAGCCTCCTACGTCCGCACTTTTTTCCTTGCTCTTTCAACAGCCGAAAAAATAAAAATTCTATAACAAATATTTAATCAGATCAACGTACACTTGTGTTTAGTGTTTATTTATTTATAGGGCATTACTCTGAACATGTAAATATATTTGAAAATGCAATGGAGTGCTACAAAAGTTAAATTATTGAGTGATCTAAGTCTTTAATATAACGGTTCAGTCAATTATCTTTTTATTTAGAAAAAACAAAATAAAAATTGATCTAGTAACCTTAGGTTTAATTTATCTTTTTAGAGTTTATTTTATAAAATATATCTACAAAAAATAACTTTCATGGAAGAATTTTTTTTTTCTTAAAAAAATTTTTTTTAGACTTACCAATTAACTGTTATAAACTTAAGATAAGCACTTCATAATTTGAGTTTCATACTACTCTATTGCATTATCATCTATACATATATATATATATATATATATAAACATATATTTACACACACGTATGGTTTTTTTTTTGTTTATGGTTTATTTATAGGTAGTGTGGTTTAGGTTTTTTTTTTTTTTTTTTTTTTTAAGACTGCCTTGTGGTGGCGCGGGATTAGGCGGACCTCTACCCGTTTATTAAAATGAAGAGGATACGATAGAAGAAAAGATTCAGTGGAGATAAAACATTGCTAAGCCATTACCTTTAGCAATTGATGTCTGATCATTTGTGGCTTTATCTTTTGTAGCTCATCTCTTGAAATTTCTAGTTTTCATGCATTGATGCCCACATTCTCATTTATTGTTGCAATGAGTCCATAATTTTTTTGGATAGCAACATGTACTTTCGTACATGGGCTTAACCAGTTGGTCGTAATTCATGATTTTTCAGGAGCAATGCATTCTTTTGCTCAGCCACAAGTAAACAAGAGATAAGATCCTCCTACTTCTCGAAGCCTTTCTCATGGTATTGTTGTTGTAATAACACATTAAAAGCATGAAAGGTTGAGAAAAACTTCTCAACGATGTCCGAATCAACAATGTCTCCCCCCACATAATTTCAATTGGGAACTTATTTGGTACATGGCGGAATTATATTTTCTTATAGACTAGAAGTCTTGAAGCCTCAAATGAATCCATTCATAACAAGCCTTTGGAAGGATTACAATCCACAAGTGCTCGAATCTGTCCTTCAAGTTTTGCAATAACTCTTGAGGACTTCAATAGTGAGACAATCGGATATCAAATTTTCGTGGACATGACATCTCAACACGATCAAGGCCTTTTGCCTTATACCGAGTCTCATCCAAGCCATTCTCATGGAGATATAATTTGGCATCTAGAATCCAAGAGAGATAGTTCTTACATGTCATGTCTGACGAAGGGAAGGGCAAGCTTTCCAACTTCGCTTTGTGCTTTGTAACACTCGAATCCATATGAGACAGAGACATTGAAAACAAAAAATGAAAGAAAAAGGATAAACAGACCCTATCAAAAAGGGATAAGATTATAACCTTTTCACAACCTTAGAACCAAAATCAAAACTATATGCTGCCCTTAGTAATAACTAGAGACTCATATTGATAATGTGTTGTAAAAATAAAGAAAGAGCATAAGAGTTTGAGATAAATAAACTTGAATGATCTTTCATTAACTGATGTGTAGATTTACAACAGAAAGTCTTTCATATTTATAGAGGCTGAATAATTAAATTTAGTGCGTGGTATTTTTAGACTACAAGAAAGGTAGGTAGTAAGCTTCTTGGTGAAAAATGCTTTGCTAATTTTTTGACTACACGAAAGATTTGTAGTAAACTTCAAAGATACATCCCACAATATGATCAAGAAAAAAGATAAAACAAAATTGTTCGATAAGTAAGAAATTATTGTTCAAGCTGGAGATTTTGGGAAAAGACACAATTCCTAACAATAAATTTTTCAATGCAAGCTTTTTAATTGAAAATGACATCTTTAATTATAACTATGATTTCCATCTAATTAATTTGATTTTCATGGATGAATAAAAAGCTTTAGATGTATGTCATATTAATCAGAGGCGTCATGTTATGGTGAGTGTCCTGACAATCCGGTGTTCCCTTAAAGCTTTGAATGGTTCATATCAAATACCCTGCAAGGGGTGGAAATTGGTGATGATGAGGGTCTAGACCATCTGGTGCTTCCCTTAACAGTTGGAATAGTTCATTTGATGTCACTGATGGTGGAGTTTGGTGATGATGAGGGTCTGGACCATCTGGTACTTCCCTTAAAGGTTTGAATTGTTCATGTGATAGAGCAAGGGGTGGTGACCAGTAATGGTGAGGGTTTAGACCACTTGGTGCCTTCTCGAAAGGTTTGAACAGACCATCTAACACTTTTGGGGGGTGGAGATTGGTGATGATGAGGGTCTGGACCATCTCGTGCTTCCCTTAATAGCAGTAACAGTTCATCTGACACCAACAGGGGTGGAGTTTGGTGATGATGAGGGTCAGGACCATCTGGTGCTTCCCTTAATGGTTTGAATTGTTCATCTGATAGAGTAGAGGGTGGAGACTGGTGATGGTGAGGGTCTGGACCACTTGGTGCCTCCCTGAAATTTTTAAATAGTCCGTCTAATACTCTTGGGGGTGGAGATTGGTGATGATGAGGGTCTGGACCATCTGGTGCTTCCCTTAAAGGTTTGAATTGTCATCTAATAGAATAGGTGGTGGAGAAGGGTGAAGGTGAGGGTCTGGACCACTTGGTGCCTCCTTGAAAGGTATGAATGGTCCACCTAATACTTTTGGGGGTGGAGATTGGTGATGATGAGGGTATGGACCATCTTGTGCTTCCCTTAATGGCCGGAATAGTTCATCTGATACCATTGTAGGTGGAATCTAGTGATGATGAGGGTCTGGATAGCCTGGTGCTTCTCTTTTCAAAAAAAAACCAAGAGACATATTAAGTAATTCAAACCCTATCTTTGTCTTTGTCATTCCTGGAAATTCTAGCACTTGAACTCATAAGAACTAAGCAAAAGGCAAAGACAAAGAACAATAGAACCTTTTTTGGGTTTTGGCCGCCATGTTTTGCAATTCAATGGATGAATTGATGTTTGCTACACACATGCTCATATTTATAAGGTTATATGAGAAAATAAATCATGGATCCAAAGCAAATATTACTTTGGAACAAATCATGAAAGTTGTCAACAAAATCGTTTCGTTTACATGGTAAGTTGATTTCTTTATTTTTATCTTTTTATGTCAATTAATTTTTACAAGTAGCCTTTTACATCCTTTGGCTTGGAAATATATTTCTCGAGTAATCTCTTTTGTGATCCACATTTGAAGAGAAACTCATTTAATTTACTATTTATTAATTGTTTTTCTTTCAACTGGGTAACTCAATTATTAAATTTGTTAAGACACAAACTTATTGTTGCAACAATATCAACCGGATATGCGCCAAAACAATAAAGTTGAGCAATTAACTTCGGGAAGTGAAGACGTGGCTTCTAGTAATAATGAAAATATAGTATCTGATTATATAGGAAAGAGTTTCCGTCTCTGATTCCACGATAGCTAGGGAGAGACCAATGCCTTTATTGGAGCTTTCCTCTTACTATGCCTCCCCTCCCATGCACTTAACACCAAGCCACCAACGAATAGCTTCATTAAGTCCAATAGCTCCTTTAGCTCCATTAAGGCATAGAGAAGGTCCTTGCTTGCTAGCTTTCTTAGCTAAGCACTCTACCTTGTCCCCTATCTCATCTATGTTGACGTTTCCATTGACATGGATGCTCTGTCCCTCTTAGGGACCATATGTCCTTCCGCTGTAAATTAACAAATTCAATCATCTTTTTTCCTCCGATCATCTTCTCAGATCAAACTCACAACTCAAATTATGCATTTATTGTTTAAATCGTACAAAATTAAAATAAACAAAATTATAAAAACAATTTGTAAAAAAAAAAGGAAAATAAAAACTCAAATGTATCTGTCCGTTATAGGGATAGTGTGTAACTCCACTATAAAAGTACAAATCCGATCATCTTTTTTTTCCTCCGAGCATCTTCTCTAATCAAACTTAAAACTCAAACAATACACCAACACAATAACACCCCAAAACCAATAATCCAAAACCCACAACTCAAACAGTTCAAAATTAACATTTTAATTTATAATATCCGAATAACCAACATACCTCTTAATAAATATAAAATAACCTTAAAATAAATAAAATTATAAAAATAATAAGTCAAAATAAAAAAAAAAACTCAAATTGTTCCTGTGAGGGAAGGAGAGAGATGGTCCATCCCTCTCAAGACAAACTGTCCCTCAGAAGGGCGATTCGTCCCTCACAGGAAAAAAAACCATGCCTTCACAGGGAAGGTTCGTCCCTTTGAGGGACAAACCGTCCCTTCACAAGGACAATATGTCCCTGCACTGTAAAATCTCATCTTATTCCTCCAATCATCTTCTCTAATTAAACCCACAACTCAACCAATACACCAACACACATCAGCACAATAACACTTATCAACCAATAATTCAAAACCTACAAATCAAATAGTTCAAAAATGACATTTTAATCTATAATAGCCAAACACTCTCTTAATACAAGATTGCTATAAATGATCGGAACTTGAAGAGATGGAGCAACATCGACATTTGTTCTTAGCCTGACAACAGGACAAAGACGGCGAAAGAGAGAAGTGAGAGAAAGAGAAAGAAATTTGAAAAAGAAGAGAAGAAGTTTTGTAAGGAAAAATATGAGTTTTGAGGAAGGTATAACAGTATTTTCATTGTTCCCTTTGATTTTAAATACTCCATCTTTAAAATAATATATTTAAAATTGGAATTGGGTAAGTGAAAATTAAATTGTAAAATTAAATAGATTTAAAATTTTAAATAAAAGTGGGTATATTTGAAATATGATGTTTCAAATTGATATATTTGAGAATTCCCACATTAATTTTTGTTATTTGATAGGTCTCTTAGATTTCAAATTTGAGAATGTTATGTGTGCGTGCACGTCTACCTTTTTATTCCCTCAAGAGATACCACACATGGAGGATCTAGGAGTTGAAGAAAGGGTTGTCAAAATTATAATTAAAAAATTCACAAATGTATATGATAGAAAATTACAATGCATATATACTAAAAATACGATGCTATATTTAAATTAATTTCTAATAATTACCAATTACAATATCATTCTTCTATTCTTTATTAGTTGAAACCTTTTCACTATTGCTTCATTATCAATAGCTTCATAGACATCCCTTTCAATATATGTCACTAAACAATGATTCAACCAAACATCTGTCGTTCGATTAATTAGTACACTTTTAATGAGATTCATAGTATCAAATGCTCTTTCAACTGTCTCTATTGCAATGGATAAAATTAATTCTAATTTCACCAACATATATACAAGAGGATATGCAATAATTTTTTTTGCTTTTGAACCATCTTTTGAGCAAGCTCACCAACCCTTTTAAATCATCAAAGTTTCCTGAAAATCTAAGTTAAAAAAGAAAGAAGTATAAAGAAAAGGAAAAAGAAGGAAAGCCTATATTTTAAATATGAGAATCTTCACTTCACTTTGCACTGAGGAGCTATGAAAATTTTTCAGGAGAGTGGAGAGCCACATAGAAGTGACAACTTCAAATGAAAAAACGTTAGGCCTTTTGCGTTTTGATTGGCTGTTGATATTTAAAAAAAAAAAGCAAGCATTGAAGTAGATGTTTTTAAAAGAAACCTTTAACTTTTTAAGAGTTATTTTTTATCTCATAATAGGCATAATAATTATTTATATTTTTTATTAGTTAAATAAATTTAAATGGACCATTTTTTATTACTTATTTAATCTTAGTGGACTTTTGTTACAATGAAGTGAAAAAGATATTCTGCTTATTGGTACAATGGGTTAACTTGTTGTCGAAATCCTTCCTGCATTCATTCACTAGTGATGGGGTTAAATTAAAACCTTTAGTTGTTGTAATTTACATAAGCAAATCTGAAATTTCCCTTAGGAAATCGAAACTGATATCCTTCCAAATACACCCAATTTTATACTCGTAAAAGGAGATGGTGGTTCTTACTGAAAAGGAGATGATAGAAAATGATATTTTTCTATTGGGATAAGAAAGAGATAGGAGTTGGAGTTAGAGTTGAAGAGATAACCCAAGTTTAGGGAAGAAGAAGATTAAGAAAAAATGCACAAGAAAAAACAAGAAACCATATTTGGTGATAGAATTTGCATGCTTGGATCAATTTCACTAGGAAAGAACACTTTTCATCGAAACAAATTTGACTTTGCAAGTTTTTCTATAAAAAAAAAAAGTCTATTTCTAGTTTTAATTAGACAATTTGGATTCATAATATATAGGGTTGCTATTGTTGAATTTTCTTGATTGTGAAGGGGTCCTCATTCACCAGAGCCTCCAAGGGACAGTTTGTCCATGTTGTCAGGCGATGGAGGGCCTTCTGCCAAGTGGAAAGAATTATGTATTGGATCCGGTCCATCTGGTACCTGTCTTAAGGATTCACCAAAGAAATTTTGGTTCATATTGTCATGATGATGAGGATCCGTACCCTGTGGTGCCTCTCTTAAATGTTCGAATGGTCCATAAAGTGGTGACTGGTCATGATGATATGGATCTGGACCCTTTAGTGCATCCCTTAAGGGTTCGAATTGTCCACCAGGATGAGTCTGGTCATGATGATGAGGATCCAGACCCTGTGGTGCTTCCCTTAAGGGTTCGAATTGTCCACCAGGTGGAGACTGAGGATCCGGACCCTCTGGTGCTTCCCTTAAGGGCTCGAATAGTTCATTAGATACCGTTAAGGGTGGAAAATGGTTATGATGTTGTGGATTAGAACCATCTAGTACTTCCCTTAAAGGTTCAAATGGTTCATCATTTGATACAACGAAGGGTGTAGACTGGTCATGATGGTGAGGATCAGGATCACCAGGTGCTTCCCATTTTGAAGAGCTTAGAGACATTTGATTCATACTGGGAAGTTTAAACCCTAACTTGTGGAAAAAAATTAGGCTATCCATGGGTTTGTCTCCCTCGAGAATTCGACCACTTGAACTCATAAGAATTGAACATAGAGCATAGATAAAGTGCAACACTGTTAATTGGGTTTTAGTGGCCATGTTATGCAATTGAGAAATTGATCGTTGAAGTGATTCAGACTTTGCCGAACCATGAAAGCAAGTCTCAATTTATAGGGTTGTTTGACAGATGCAAAAAGAATTGTGGAGATTAAATTGTTCACCAACCATTGATTTGAAAGAAATTACCAAAAATAATCTTCTTATTAAAGGTAAGTATAATTGCTTAACATAATTATAAGTTCATTACATGTGGGTAGATATATGAGAATTTTTTGTTAATAGAACCCACTACCAAAGCAAGCTAATTAACCAAATACCTTCAAATATTTTGTTTCTTTTTTATCAATAACTTTCCATTATTCCTGTTATTCCTCAAAAAAAAATGAGATATAATATTTTTAAAGAAGTTACTATGGAGACAAGTGTTACATATTTTAAAAAACAATTTTTGCTTATTACTTGATGAGTAAACTAGCATGCCCCAAAATGGATTTGTCCAAATATCCAATGACTAGAAAGTTTATAACAAGTCAAGACCTCCTAGGACTATAAACAAGAGTCAATAAGACCCGTCAAGAGGTAAACTCTTGTCTACGACCTACAATTTACGACCTTTAACCTATCAACCAAAGATAGCAACTTGTTATTCATGACTTGCATGTGGCTACTCTCAACTTATTATTTAGATCCTCCTACAATGGATATCCATGGTCGTTAGGTTTAAATCTTGAAGACCAAAATAAGGTCAAGACAACTTTCCATAAAAAGGGGTATGAAACTACCACTTTCTTACAAAAAATAAAATAAAAAACTCCTTAAAATCAAGATAGAGAATGACGGGATACACTTTCACACCTCAATCAATGCCTAATTATTCAAGATTGAGATCAATTGAAATTAGGTACCTATATCTACGAAAAAGATTCATTCTCCCCTTTTACACACATTGAATACACTTAGTTAGCATTAAGGCAGTTCCTTCGGTAATCTTATTTCTCTTGGTTGATCTTGCAGGCACCATGACAATTGAGGTGACTCGAAGATCAAATTGAGCTCTGTCATAAATATTTCTTCTTTAGCAATTCCTTTGATATACACAAGAGGGAAAAGTAAAAATTAAATGAATAAGGGAAATAAAATGAATTACAAAAACTAACATTCGAAGGAAATTAAATCTATTAAATGAATAAAAGACACACATAGTGGTGAATCTAGAGTTGAAGAAAGGGGGGTCACAATTATAATTAAAAAATTTGCAAATGAATATGATAGAATAATATAATGCATATACATTAAAAAATACAATGCTATATTTAAATTAATTTCTGACATTTACAAATTACAATATCATTCTTCTATTTTTCATGGCTTGAAATATTTTTGTGATTGCTTCATTATCAATACTTTCTTAAACATCCCTTTCAATGTATGCCACTAGACAATTATTCAATCAAACATCTCTCATTCTATTACAGAGTACACTTTTAATGAGATTCATAGTAGAAAATGCTCTTTCATGTGTCGATGTCGCAACCGGTAAAAATTAATGCCAACTTCATTAATATATCAACAAAAGGATATCCAATATCTTTTTTGCTTTTGAAAAATCTTTTGAGCAAGCTCATCAACCTTTTAGATCATCAAAGTTAACATTACTTCTCATATATGCAATATAATTATCAAGTTGATCATCAAGGTCCAAGAGAAGTGTATTATGAAATTCCAATGGATAGAACTTAGCAAGCTGAAGTAATTTTTGTTTATCGAAAGCAAAGAAAGAATGATGTGTATCAAGACAACCTAGTCAATTACATTTACATTTTTTATTAGTTAAAAAAATTTAAATGGGCCATTTTTTTTTGTGAATTACTCATTTAGTACCCAAAGTTTTTAGAATTTAAAAATTTTCAAATTTGGTTTTTTTTTTTTTTACCAATTTAATACCTTAAGGTTTTACAGAAGACGAATTTAGTACTTTCCATCAAGTCTCAATGGAAGAGAGTTAAAATTGAAGTTATTTTTGTATTTTTCTTTTACACCAACTGTAATAAATACAGTGAATTACCCATTTAATACCTAATCTTTTTTGAATTTGCAGATTCTCGAACTATGTTTTTTTTTGACTAATTTAATACCTAAACATTTTATGTGCTGCTAATTTCTTACCCCTTGTCAATTCCTTAAATGTAAATTACTAAAGGAAGAAAGATAAATTTGAGGCAATTTTTTTCTTTTCCTTAAATGATTCAGGTTTCTCACCCATTTCAATGTCCAAGATGAAACTTTCTTATGTTTCTTTTTCTTTTTTCCAACGGTTTTATAAGGAATCAATATCATCTTTTTATTCTAAAAACTGTCTTTGTTCATTCAGTATTATTGCTTTGTTTGATGAAATCGGGATTCTCAACCTTTGGCTTTCGATAAACTTGACCAGCTACTGGCCAAACATAATCAGGTTGACAGAAAACCTCTTGCTCCTCGATGGCTGCTAAGGCTTTTGGCAGTGTCACTCGTAGATCCAAATCAACCCAACTGATCAGGTTCGCAAAGTCGCATTAATGATATCTTTACACTAAGAAGAGGAGTTAGTGTATGATTTCTTTTTTATTTTCACATAAAATTTAAGAATTGATATTTTTTTAACTGATAATCCAGAAAAAGATCAAGTCTCCAAGATGTCTCCTTGGCCATAGATTTAATTGTTAAATAAAATTGAAAATCAAGTGTTTGATGAAATGTCAGAGACACCGTCAAGAGGGAACTGGAGGGAACGAAACCGACAGATATTGAAATGGATGGGAAACTTGGGATCAATTAAGGAAAAACCAAAAATAGTCCCAAATTTAACTTTCTTTATTTAGGAATTGATAGAAGATACTAAATTAGTAGCACGTAAAATGTTTAGGTATTAAATTGGGTAAAAAAAAATACTTCAAGAATTTGCAGATTTTAAAAACTTTCGATACTAAATGAGTAAATCACATTATTTATTGCCATTGGTGTAAAAGAAAAAGATAAAAATAATCCCAATTTTAACTCTTAGTTGGTAATAGAAGTACAAAATTGATCTCCCGTAACACCTTAAAGTATTAAATTGGTTGAAAAAAAATATAATTTGAAAATCTGCTAATTTCAAAAACTTTAGGTACTAAATGGGTAATTTATCCCTTTTTTTTAACTTAATCTTACTAGACTTTTTTTTTTTGCAATCAATTTCTTTTTTTAATCTTTATTTGTTTGAATTTTGGTTGTAATGAGTTACACTTTTTAATTCATAATAAGAAATAATGAGGAAAAAAAATTATTAAGTCCAAACCATTTTTTAAAACTTAATTGAATAATGATTAATAAATTTTTTTTAAAAAAACAAGAGGAATCTAATAAATCTTTTGATTTTATAATAAAATAATATATAATATATACAAATAAAAAATTTAAAATTATAAAAATCAATTTTATTATAAAATAACATAATATGTATATACATATATACTAAAAAAATTTTTCAAAATTGATCTATGGGCATCCACGTAAATTCGTCCGTCCACATACATACAGGTATAAATATATATAAATATATATATATTTATATATATATTATTGTACTTGAAGACACTTATTTCAAGGGATATGCAATCATTACTCGGAAATTTTGATTTTCTTATGGTTTTTCTGATTGATGCTTGTGGTTACCTCATCACTCCTTAACTTTGGATTTTAACTATCTACCGGAGAATAACATTAATACTTCTGGCAGATATTGGCCAAAATACAATGTGCATCACGTAGTATGCATAACAAACCAGCCCTACTTGGTCTGAACTTGACTTGTAACCTTTTGAGGGTGTATTTAGATATCTCATTCTTGATAACATTCTTCATCAAAGGAAAAATAGTTTTTTTTAAAAAAAGAATTTCAGTGAAAATGATTCGAAAATTTTATTTTCAAAGCAATTAGACTTTATTGATGTCCATTAAGAGACCTAAAAGTTATGTATATATATATATAATATAAATATTTACATATATGAACATGCATGACCAAAACAAATAGTTATGTACTAAATTGACCATTTTATCAATAT
>JAWZTD010039112.1:0-41105 GCA_035221335.1 Echites panduratus | reverse complement strand
TACAAAAGAACATTTAATATTCCAATCGTTGATTTTTACATTGTTTAAAACATAAAATAGACTGTGTTGTAAAAAATAATACTTTCGTTCCGCCGAGACCATCAGATTGTGATGGAAGATACAACAGAAAATGTAACTGATTTACAAATCTTTTTTTGCGAGGTTTTCATCCTTCTTTAAAAAAATCATTTCCAACAAGCACAACAGCAACAAAATTGTCTACTTTATAGTTTTTTATTCTGGTGTGTTTTCAAAAGCAACGACTATAAGCCAAATTATTGTGAAATTCAGATGATATTATATATATTATACTTATTCAAATATATTTTTAAGACGTTGAGTATGGATACACATTAGTGAGATAGAAGATAAATTTCAATAAAAAAAGATTTAATGTTCACACCGTTGATTTTTATGTTGTTTAAGACATAAAATAGACTATGTTGTATAAAAATCATAATTTCATTCTGCCGAGCCTGTCAGAATGTGATGGCAGATACAAGAGAAAATACAACTGATTCACAAATCTTTTTTTGCCTGGTTTTCATCCTTCTTTATAAAAATCATTCCAAGAAGGACAACAGCAACAAAATTGTCTACTTCATAATTTTTTATTCTGGTGTGTTTTCAAAAGCACCGACTGTGAGCCAAATTATTGTGAAATTCATATGATATTATATATATTATTCTTATTCAAAAATATTTTTAAGAGGTTGAGTATGGATACACATTAGTGAGAGAGAAACGATATTTCAATAAAAAAAAGATTTAATATTTCAACAGTTGATTTTTACACTGTTTAAAACATAAAATTGAGTGTGTTGTATAAAATAATACTTTCGTTCCGCCGAGACCATCAGATTGTGATGGAAGATACAAGAGAAAATGAAACTGATTCACAAATCTTTTTTTGCCTGGTTTTCTTCCTTAGTTAAAAAAATCATTTCCAACAAGGACAACAACAACAAAATTGGCTACTTCATACTTTTTATTCTGGTGTTTTAAAAAGCACCGGTTGTGAGCCAAATTATTGTGAAATTCAGATGATATTATATGTATTATTTTTATTCAAAAATATTTTTAAGAGGTTGAGTACGGATACACATTAGTGAGATAGAAAAGAAATTTTGACAAAAAATGATTTTTTATTCCAACTGTTGATTTTTACATTGTTTAAAACATAAAATAGATTGTGTTATATAAAAACATACTTTCGTTCGGCCGAGCCTATCAGATTGTGATGGCAGATACAAGAGAAAATGGAATTGATTGACAAATCGTTTTTAGTGAGGTTTTCATCCATCTTTAAAAAAATCATTTCCAACAAGGAGAACAACAACAAAATTGTCTTCTTCATAGTTTTTCATTCTGGTGTGTTTTCAAAAGCACCGACTGTGAGCCAAATTATTGTGAAATTCATATGATATTATATATATTATTCTTATTCAAAAATATTTTTAAGAGGTTGAGTATGGATACACATTAGTGAGAGAGATGTGATATTTCAATAAAAAAAGATTTTATGTTCCACCGATGATTTTTACATTGTTTAAAACATAAAATAGACTATGTTGTATAAAATCATCCTTTCGTTCCGCAAATCTAGTTTATCAAGGTTTTCATCCATCTTATAGAAAATTAATTCCATACAAAGAAAATCACATAAAAATTTCCTCATTAAAAATTTAAGCTTCTAGAGCCTATAAAAAACACCAATTAGGAGAGAAAATTTTGTACAATCAAACCTAAATATTTTTACACTTATTTTTATGATGAATTTCAGAGATTTTTTAGATTTTGAGTTTTGAGAATCATTATCAAGATGCAAATGAAATTTTGACAAGATATATTTAATTCGACACACTATTAATTTCTAAATTATTGAAAACATAAAATGGGAGGTGTCGAATCAAATAATAGTTTTTGGCCAGTTGCGCCCATGCAAATGTGACTGCCGAATTAGCAGGACAACAAACCTATTCGCATATCTATTTTGAAGAGGTTTTCAACCATCTTTATCCAATTCATTCCCAAAAAGGATAACAACACTAGTTCATCTGTTGTATTTTAAAAAGCTTCAAAAGAAATTTTATATACTATTCTTAATGAGAGTTTTAATGATTTTCAAGAGGTAGACTTTGATACACAATAGTGAGATACATGACAAATTTCGATAAAAAAGATTTAGCGCAGCCCATCATTGATTTATACATTGTATATAAATGAAAATAGTCGGTGTTGACTGAAACATACTTTTGTTCCATCAAACCCATCAAAATGTGATGGTAGAAGCAGGAGTAAATCGAACTGATTCACATATTTATTTTTGTAAGGTTTTGATACATCTTATAGAAAATTAATTCCAAACAAAGAAAATCACAATAGCTTCCAGCCCTTTGCACCCATCAGAATGTCATGGACAAATTGGCAGGATAACAAACTAATTCTCATACTGATTTCAAAGACATTTTCAACCACCTTTACCAAATTCATTCCTAGAAAGGATAACAACAAACAATTGTTATTTCATCATTTGTATTTTAAAAAGCAATTATTGTGAACCAAATTGTTGTAAAATTCATGGGAAATTTTATATATTTTTATCATTGACAGTTTTAAAGATTTTCATGAGGTTGAGTTTTGATACATAATAGTGAGATACAAGAGAAATTTCGATAGAAAAAGATCTAGTGCACCCCACCATTAATTTATACATTGTATAAAAATTAAAATGGTTGGTGTTGTCTAAAAGATACTTTGGTTCGACACAATAGTGAGATACATGACAAATTTCGATAAAAAAGATTTAGCGCAGCCCATCATTGATTTATACATTGTATATAAATGAAAATAGTCGGTGTTGACTGAAACATACTTTTGTTCCATCAAACCCATCAAAATGTGATGGTAGAAGCAGGAGTAAATCGAACTGATTCACATATTTATTTTTGTAAGGTTTTGATACATCTTATAGAAAATTAATTCCAAACAAAGAAAATCACAATAGCTTCCAGCCCTTTGCACCCATCAGAATGTCATGGACAAATTGGCAGGATAACAAACTAATTCTCATACTGATTTCAAAGACATTTTCAACCACCTTTACCAAATTCATTCCTAGAAAGGATAACAACAAACAATTGTTATTTCATCATTTGTATTTTAAAAAGCAATTATTGTGAACCAAATTGTTGTAAAATTCATGGGAAATTTTATATATTTTTATCATTGACAGTTTTAAAGATTTTCATGAGGTTGAGTTTTGATACATAATAGTGAGATACAAGAGAAATTTCGATAGAAAAAGATCTAGTGCACCCCACCATTAATTTATACATTGTATAAAAATTAAAATGGTTGGTGTTGTCTAAAAGATACTTTCGTTCTGTCGAACCAATTAGAATGTGCGGGGAGTAAGAAGCTGAACTGGAACTACTTCACAAATCTATTTTAGAGAGGTTTTCATCCATCTTATAGAAAATTTATTCCACACAAAGAAAATCACATAAAATTTCCTAGTTCAACATTGGAGCTGCTAGAGACTTTAAAAATTTCCTATTTTTTGAGGAATTTCAGAGATTTTTTAAAATTTGAGTTTGGAGAATCATTATCAAGATGCAAAAGTAATTTTGATAAGATATATTTAATTTGACACACTATTAATTTCATAATTGTTGAAAACTTAAAATAGGAGGTGTTGACTTAGACAATAGCTTTCGGCTATTGCGCCGATTAGAATGTGGTGGCCGAACAGGCAGGACAACAAACCTATTAGCATATCGATTTTAAAGAGGTTTTCAACCACCATTACGAAATTCATTCTCTAAAAGGATAACAACAAACAATTGGCTGGTTCATCATTTGTGTTTTAGAAAACTCCTATTGTGAACCAAATCAATGTAAAATTCAAATGAAATTTAGTTTATTATTCTTAATATAAGTTTTAAGGATTTTTAAGAGGTAGAATTTTGAAACACATTTGTGAGATACCTGAGATACTTCGATAAAAAAAGATTTAATGCTACACACCATTGATTTGTACATTATAAAAAAATTAAAATAGTCGGTGTTCAAAGAAATATACTTTCGTTTCGTCGACCCTATCAGAACGTGATGGCAGAAACAAGAGAAAAACAAACTGATACATAAATCTCTTTTTGCAAGGTTTTGATCCGTCTTATAGAAAATTCATTCCAAACAAAGAAAATCAGGAATTTCAGAGATTTTTTAATTTCTGAGTTTGAATTCTCAATATTGATATACAAGAGAAATTATGCACCCTCCATTGATTTAAGCATTGTATAAAAATTAAAATAGTTTGTGTTGTCTGAAACATACTTTTGTTCTGTCAAAGCAATTAGAATGTGCTGCAAGTAACAAGAGAAAACGAAACTACTTCACAAATCTAGTTAAGCAAGGTTTTCATCCATCTTAGAGAAAATTCATTCCATATAAAGAAAATCACATAAAAATTTCCTGGTTAAACATTTAAGCTTCTAGAGACTATAAAAACACCTATTATGAGAGAAAATTTTGTACAAACAAACCTAATTTTTTAAACTTATTTTTATGATGAATTTCAGATATTTTTTAGAGGTTGAGTTTCGAGAATCATTATCAAGATGCAAAAGAAATTTTGACAAGATATATTTAATTCGACACACTATTAATTTCTAAATTATTGAAAAATAAAATGGGAGGTGTTGACTCAAATAATAGCTTTTGGCCTGTTGCGCCCATCCAAATGTGAGGGCCGAATTAGCAGGACAACAAACCTATTCACATATCGATTTTGAAGTGGTTTTCAACCATCTTTACCAAATTCATTCCCAAAAAGGATAACAACAAACAATAGGCTAGTTCATCAGTTGTATTTTAAAAAACTCCAATTGTGAACCAAATTAATATAAAATTCAAAGGAAATTTTATATATTATTCTTAATGAGAGTTTTAAAGATTTTCAAGAGGAAGACTTTTGATTCACAATAGTAAGATACAAGACAAATTTCAATAAAAAAGATTTAACACACCCCATAATTGATTTATACATTGTATATAAATTAAAATACTCGGTATTGACTGAAACATACTTTCGTTCCATCGAACCCATCAAAATGTAATGGTAGAAACAAGAGTAAATCGAACTCATTCACATATCTATTTTTGAGAGGTTTTGATCCATCTTATAGAAAATTCATTCCAAACAAAGAAAATCACAATAGCTTCCAGCCCATTGCGCCCATCAAAATATCATGGCCGAATTGGCAGGATAACAAACTTATTCGCATACCGATTTCAAAGTCGTTTTCAACCAAACGTACCAAATTCATTCCCAAAAAGGATAACAACAAACAATTGGCTAGTTCATCACTTGTATTTTAAAAAACACCTATTGTGAACCAAATTATTGTAAAATTCATGGGAAATTTTATATATTTTTATCATTGAGAGTTTTAAAGATTTCAGGAGGTTGAGTTTGGATACACAATAGTGAGATACAAGAGAAATTTCGATAGAAAAAGATTTAGTGCACCCCACCATTGATTTATACATTGTATAAAAATTAAAATAGTTGGTGTTGTGTAAAAGATACTTTCGTTCTGTCGAACCAATTAGAATGTGCGGGAAGTAAGAAGATGAAATGGAACTGCTTCACAAATCTATTTTGCTTTAGTTTTCATCCATCTTATAGAAAATTTATTCCACATAAAGAAAATAACATAAAATTTCCTCAATCAACATTAGAGCTAAAAGAGACCATAAAAAACACCTATTAGGAGAGAAATTTTTTTCTATCAAACTTCAATTTTATCAACTTATTTTAATGAGAAATTTTAGAGATTTTTTAATGGTTGAGTTTGGAAAATCAATATCAAGTTACAAAAGTAATTTTGATAAGATATATTTAATTTGACACACTATTAATATCATAATTGTTGAAAACTTAAAATAGGAGGTGTTAACTTAGGCAATAGCTTTTGGCTGTTGAGCCTATCAGAATGTGGTGGCCGAATAGGCAAGACAACAAACCTATTCGCATATCGATTTTAAAGAGGATTTCAACCACCATTACGAAATTCATTCTCAAAAAGGATAACGACAAACAATTGGCTAGTTCATCATTCGTGTTTTAGAAAAGTCCTATTGTGAACCAAATTAATGTAAAATTCAAATGAAATTTTGTATATTATTCCTAATATAAGTTTTAAAGATTTTCAAGAGGTAGAATTTTGAAACACTTTTGTGAGATACAAGAGAATTTCGATAAAAAAAGATTTAGGGCACCACACCATCTATTTATACATTATATAAAAACTAAAATAGTCGGTGTTCAATGAAATACACTTTCGTTCCGTCGAACCCATCAGAATGTGATGGCAAAAACAAGAGAAGATGAAACTGATACACAAATCTCTTTTTGTGAGGTTTTGATCCATCTTATAGAAACTTCATTCCGAACAAAGAAAATCACAAAAAATTCCTAGGTCAACATTTTCACTTATAGAGACTTTAAAAAACACCTATTAGGAGAGAAATTTTTGTACCATCGAACTTAAATTTTTGAAACTTATTTTTATCAAGAATTTTAATGATTTTTTAATGGCTAAGTTTGGATTCACAATACTGATATACAAGAGATATTTTGATAGAAAAAGATTTAATGCACCCACCATTGATTTATACATTGTATTAAAATTAAAATAGTTTGTGTTGTCTGAAACATACTTTTGTTCTATCAAACCAATTAGAATGTGCGGGAAGTAACAAGAGAAAATGGAACTACTTCACAAATCTGGTTTAGCAAGGTTTTCATCCATCTTATAGAAAATTCATTCCCATAAAGAAATTCTACAAAGAAATTCTATAAAAAGTTCCCCATTAAACATTTAAGCTTCTAGAGACTATAAAAAACACCTATTAAGAGAGAAAATTTTGTACAATCAAACCTAAATTTTTTAAACTTATTTTTATGATGAATTTCAGAGATTTTTTAAAGGTTGAGTTTGGAGAATCATTATCAAGATGCTAAATAAATTTTGATAAGATATATTTAATTCGACACATTATTGATTTCTAAATGATTGAAAAAATAAAATGGGAGGTGTTGACTCAAATAATAGCATTCGGCCCTTTGCGCCCATCCAAATGTGAAGCCGAATTATAAGGACAACAAACCTACTCGCATATCGATTTTGAAGAGATTTTCAACCATCTTTACCAAATTCATTCCCAAAAAGGATAACAACAAACAATGGGCTAGATCATCAGTTGTATTTTAAAAAAGTCCAATTGTGAACCAAATTAATGTAAAATTTAAATGAAATTTTATATATTATTCTTAATGAGAGTTTTAAAGATTTTCAAGAGGAAGACTTTTGATTCACAATAGTAAGATACAAGACAAATTTCAATAAAAAAGATTTAACACACCCCATAATTGATTTATACATTGTATATAAATTAAAATACTCGGTATTGACTGAAACATACTTTCGTTCCATCGAACCCATCAAAATGTAATGGTAGAAACAAGAGTAAATCGAACTCATTCACATATCTATTTTTGAGAGGTTTTGATCCATCTTATAGAAAATTCATTCCAAACAAAGAAAATCACAATAGCTTCCAGCCCTTTGCGCCCATCAAAATGTCATGGCCGAATTGGCAGGATAACAAACTTATTCGCATACCGATTTCAAAGTCGTTTTCAACCAAACGTACAAAATTCATTCCCAAAAATAATAACAACAAACAATTGGCTAGTTCATCACTTGTATTTTAAAAAACACATATTGTGAACCAAATTATTGTAAAATTCATGGGAAATTTTATATATTTTTATCATTGAGAGTTTTAAAGATTTCAGGAGGTTGAGTTTGGATACACAATAGTGAGATACAAGAGAAATTTCGATAGAAAAAGATTTAGTGCACCCCACCATTGATTTACACATTGTGTAAAATAAGTTTTATAAAAATGTTGTCTAAAACTTATTTTAGTTCTGTCGAACAAATTAGAATGTGCGGGAAGTAAGAAGAGGAAATGGAATTGCTGCACAAGTCTATTTTAGCAAAGTTTTCATCCATCTTATAGAAAATTTATTCCACACAAAGAAAATCACATAAAATATCCCAGTTCAACATTGGCGCTACTAGAGACTTTAAAAAACACGTATTAGGAGATAAATTTTTTACTATCAAACCTAAAATTTTATCAACTTATTTTTATAACATATTTTAGAGATTTTTTTAAATTTTGAGTTTGGAGAATCATTATCAAGATACAAAAGTAATTTCGATAATAGACTTGTGCAATAGCTTTCAGATGTTGCGCCCATCAGAATGATGTGGCCGAATAGGCAGGACAACAAACCTATAGGCATATCGATTTCGAAGAGGTTTTCAACCACCATTATGAAATTCATTCCCAAAAAGGATAACAACAAACAATTGGCCAGTTCATCATTTGTGTTTTAGAAAACTCCTATTGTGAACCAAATTAATGTAAAATTCAAATGAAATTTTGTATATTATTCTTAATATGAGTTTTAAAGATTTTCAAGAGGTAGAATTTTGAAACACATTAGTGAGATACAAGAGAAATTTCGATAAAAAAAGATTTGATGCGCCACACCATTGATTTGTACATTATGTAAAATTTAAAATAGTCAATGTTGAATGAAACAGACTTTCGTTCCATTGAACCAATTAGAATGTAATCGAAGTAACAATAAAAAATGGAATTGCTTCACAAATCTATTTTAGCAAGGTTTTCATTCATCTTATAGACAATTCATTCCACACAAAGAAAATCACAAAAAATTTCCTAGTTCAACATTTGCAATTCTAGAGACTTTAAAAAACACCTATTAGGAGTGAACTTTTTTATTATCAAACCTAAAAATTTTTAAACTTATTTTTATGAGGAATTTCAAAGATTTTTTAAAGGTTGAGTTTGGAGAATTATTATCAAGATACAAAAGTAATTTTGATAAGATATATTTAATTCGACACACTATTAATTTCATAATTGTTGAAAACTTAAAATAGGAGGTGTTGACTCGGACAATAGCTTTTGGCCGTTGTGCCCATCAGAAAGTGGTGGCCGAATTGGTAGGATAACAAAATTATTCTGATATCTATTTTAAAGAGGTTTTCAACCACCTTTACCAAATACTTTCCCAAAAGGTTAACAACAAAAAATTGGTTAGTTCATCATTTGTGTTTCAAAAAACTCCTATTGTGAACTAAATTAAGGTAAAATTCAAATGACATTTTATATATCATTCTTAATAAGAGATTTAAAGATTTTCAAGAGGTAAAATTTTGAAACATATTAGTGAGATAAAAGAGAAATTTTGATAAAAAAAAGATTTAAGGCACCCCACCATTGATTTATACATTATATAAAAATTAAAATAGTCAGTGTTGACTGAAACATGCTTTTGTTTTATCGAACAAATTAGAATGTGATGGCAGAAACAAGAGAAGATCGAGCTGATTCACAAATCTCTTTTTGCAAGGTTTTGATCCATCTTATAGAAAATACATTCCAGGGAAAATCACAAAAAAAAAAATTCCAGTTCAACATTTGCGCTTCTAGAGACTTTAAAAAAGACCTATTAGTAGAGAAATTTTTGTACAATCAAACCTAAATTTTCTAAACTTATTTTTATGAGAAATTTCAAAGTTTTTTTAAAGGTTGAGTTTGGATAATCATTATCAAGATAAAAAAGAAATTTTGATAAGATATATTTAATTTCTAAATTATTGAAAAAATAAAATAGGAGGTGTTGACTCAAATAATAGCTTTCGGCACGTTGTGCCCATCAAAATGTGGGGGACGAATTGTCAGGACAACAAACCTATTCGCATATCGATTTTGAAGAGGTTTTCAACCATCTTTACTAAATTCATTCTCAAAAAGGATAACAACAAACAATTGGTTAGTTCATCAGTTGTATTTTAAAAAACTCCTATTTTAAACCAAATTAATGTAAAATTCAAATGAAATTTTATATATTATTCTTAATGAGGGTTTTAAAGATTTTCAAGATTTAGAGTTTTGATACACAATAGTGAGATACAACACAAATTTCGATAAAAAAGATTTAAAGCACCCCATCATTGATTTATACATTGTTTAAAAATGAAAATAGTCGATGTTGCCTGAAACATACTTTCGTTCCATCAAACCCATCAGAATGTGATGGTAGAAACAAGAGTAAATCAAACTGATTCACATATCAATTTTTGTGAGGTTTTGATCCATCTTACAAGCAAAATTCATTCCAAACAAATAAAATCACAAAAAAATTCCTAGTTCAAAAACCCTCTTTAAAAAGCACCTATCGGAGAGAAATTTTTGTACAATCAAACTTAAATTTTTTGAACTTATTTTTGTGAGGAATTTCAGAGATTTTTTTAAAGGTTGAGTTTGGAGAACCATTATCTAGATACAAAAGAAATTTTGATAAGATATATTTAAATCGACACACTAATAATTTCTAAGGCGTTGTCTCAAACAATAGCTTATGGCCCTTTGCACCCATCAGAATGTCATGGCCTAATTGGCAAGATAACAAACCTATTCGCATACCGATTTTAAAGAGGTTTTCAACCACCTTTACCAAATTAATTCCCAAAAAGGATAACAACAAACAATTGGCTAGTTGATCATTTGTATTTTAAAAAACTCCTATTGTGAACCAAATTATTGTAAAATTCATGTCAAATTTTATCAAGATACGAAAGAAATTTGGATAAGATATATTTAATTCGACACACTATTAATTTCGTAATTGTTGAAAACTTAAAATAGGAGGTGTTGCCTCAGACAATAGCTTTCGGCCCTTTGCGCCCATCAGAATATGGTGGCCAAATTGGCAGGGCAACAAACCTATTTACATATTTTTAAAGAGGTTCAACTATCTTTACAAAATTCATTCCCAAAAGGACAACAACAAACAATTAGCTAGTTCATCATTTGTGTTTTAAAAAAATCCTATTGTGAGCCAAATTTTTGTAAAGTTCAATGAAATTTTATATATTATTCTTAATGAGAGTGATTTATTCATATTTAGGCTATTTTTTTGTCATTTTTTATATTATTATTTTATGTAACTTAGCCTAAATTATGTCATTTTGGATATATTTTACTCTATTATACTTGATTTTTTTATAGGAAATTTCGGTTGAAAATCGCTCGAAAATGACCTAAATCGCTCAAGGATGGTGTGATGAACATTTAAAAACGGTAGCTAAGCATATCAGATGGTGCCCCATGGGCAGGCCGTGGCACGGGCTTGGACAGGTCATTGCTCGGACTCATGAGCAGGCCTTCACTCAGGCTTGAGCAGGACTATTGGGAGGTAGCGAGCTGTACAGCACAAAGTCATGTTTGAACTCTATTTTTAAAGTTATTTTCTAATAATACTTCTTTTGTAATAGGATTTCAATTAGTTTTTTTAAATTCCTTTTGGGTAACTACTTCTTGTAAAGGAGTCTTATAACTTTTACAAATAGGGCTCTTCTCATAAGCTTTGTACATAATTCAAGATTGATTATCAGAAGAGTCCCAAAGACAAGAAGATTATTTTTCCTTAGGTCAAATTTCTTTTATCTTTTCTTTTGTTTTTAATCATGTCTTGTGAGTAGTTTTCTTTTGTTAGCAAGAATATGAAGTTATTAGATCTGTTTGTTTATCGTATTAAAGATTTGATCTTTATTGTTGAGTATTTATACAATTCTTGTTTTTCATCTTATTAATTATGTTAATTGAATTAGCTTGATCACCTAGATTAATTTGCATGATTATATTGCCATGGTTTAAATATTATTGCTAAGATTGCTAAATCCACCAAGTAGTAACTATTGGTAAACTATGTTTTGGCTACCAACTTGACAATAGAGAATTGCATAAATCAAATTGTGTGAGATTAAAACTACTTTGTTTTATGTAATTTGATGTTGATGATGCCTTAATGTTTAATGCAATTTATTTAATTAAATCTATTGATAGCTAAGACTTAGGTTTATTTAATTAAATTAGTTGAATTTATTTCTTGCTACGAGAAATTGATCTAATTAAAGGATAAATATTTGAGTGCTAAGGCAAATTCTAAAATCAATTACTCAATTACATTATTTGATCTATGATTAACCCCATAGCTATTAACTTATGGATTGCTTCTTGTTAACATTTTTCTCATCTATATTCTTACTTTCAAATTAGTTTTTAATTCTTTTTACAAAAATCTTCAAAAAATCCCCCCTTTTGATATTTGTTGATTTTTGATAATTAAATTTAAATTTAATTCTCTATGGGCTCGACCCTACTTGCCCTAACTACATAGTTTTGTAATTAGTTTTAATTTGCTTGTGTTGCAAAGGGCAAGTTCAAATTTTGGAGCCGTTGTAAAGGAATTGCTATTTAATTTTTTTCCAGCTGACTATTTTTGTTTTTCTCTTTAAAAAAGAAATATGAATCCTCTACCTTTTCTTTTGATGATTCTTTGATGACTAGTGTGGATAATCTTTATTCGATGGATAATGTTAATAATTTTTCTTATTTTGTAAGGAATGGTGACTGCATGCAACCTTATGCTGGGCCATGGGAGAGAAATCACAATTTTCCACAATATTCTGACACACCGATTTCCTGGTTTGATTCTTGTTCTTCAATTCTCTATCCTTAATGTTTTGAAAACCAAGTTTTCAAATATCTCAATTCATATTATCCTCCAAATCTTTCCTCTTCTCACAATCACTACCAAGAGAGATCTCTTAAAGATATGATTAAAGAATTAGAGATCAATACCCTTACTTTTTAGGAGAATACTAAATTGATCATACAAAGCTTAGAAAACCATGCAAAACATCTTTCTTCTGAGGTGTGCAAACTTAGAGTTCAATCTTCTTAAAAATCACCCTATCAATGTGAAGACGATGAGTTTATTGATAATTCTAAAGCACTAGGTTTAGAGGACAACCAAACCTTACTTGATGCATCCATTCCTAATAAAATAGAGCCTCAATTAGAATTAAATTATTCTTCTCTTGAAATTCATCCTCCTTTTAATCAAAATATCATCGAATCTAATAGAGAGGAAACTTTTAAGGACGAGAAAATAGGAAAAAGCCTCGGTGATTTTATCTTTGTGCATGATATTGACGATTTTGTGGTATTAAATCGAATAATCTTCCTTCATTTTCTAACAGTGATTCCCTATTTGAAAATTTTATTGTAGCATTCACACCAAGTAATCATGGATCCATATGGAGTACAGGCATAAAGAACATCATTTACTCTTCCACTATTCCATGAACTAGAAGGAGTTGGATAACAAATGGATCACATCGATCCAAACGACATTAACCAAAGGCACTTTTGGGAGGCAACCCAAGAATATTTTTTTTTAATTTCAATTTTTCTAATAATTTAGGATTTAATTTTAGTATTTTATTTATTTATTTATTTGTTTTACTACATATTCCCCATCTTTTTTTTAAGGAAAATCATTGGAAAAGTTGAAGGAAATAATGATGGAGCTAAAACATGGCTATCAGCATCGGATCACCCCTCATACATGGATTCCTATGAGGAGCCCCTTCTTGAGCTCTCTCGTAGTGGGTTACTATATCTTCTCTCATTTGTCTTTTTTATGTTTTCTTATGTTATGTGTGTCATTGAGGACAATGCCAACTCTAAGTGTGGGGGTGTTGTCTTATTGTCTCTACTGTGTTTCTTTGTATTTTTTGTTGTTCTCTTTCATTCTGCATGTTTTTGTTTAGGATAGTTTATGTTTGTGGCCAATGATAAAATTATGAATTTTTAAACTCTGACATGAGATATTTGGAACTTTTTCTGTTTGAAATTGTTTGAACTTTTCTTTCCATCTTCAAATCCCAAAAGTTTTAAACTCAAATTCACACAACTTTACTAAAGTGAAGCATGAAAACTAGATTTTGAATCTTACTTAACCTCTTAAAAAGAATTTTCTTATAAAAATCTTCATGATACTTTTTATACTAAAGAAAAATGTTGTTCAAAAGAGTTATTTTGATTTTGAATTTCACTTTTAGCCTTATTTTGAAAAATATCACTCTAGAACTCATCTTTACACATGCTTGAGGTGAAATGCATAGAAATGTGGTTAACTCGGGGATGCATAAGGCCTTCTTTGACTCGTTTGAGCCTTTCTTTAAGCCTACCCTTTTGCATTATATCCCTTGGTCCCTATTTGAGCATAAATGATAATAGTTTTTGAACTACTCTATTTCTTTGACATTAAACCTAGTTATTTATTTTTCTAGTCTATGCTTGAATGATTTTTGAGAGAATAAATGCCGAATTCTTTTAGAACTCATTTTTTTTATGCAAGAATTTAATGTTTAATGAAGGTGAGTAATGAATGTGAATAGAGGATGCAAGAAGAATATAAAAAAAAAGAGGTGTTCTTAACTTTTGTTGATGAAAGCTGAAAAAAAAAAAAGAAGAAAGGAGTTGAAAAAAGAAAGAAAGAAAGAAAAAAAGGGCTATGCTCTGAAGGAAAAAAAAAAAGAGCAATGAAAGAGTTGGCAAAGAAAAAGAGAATGATGATTCTTGTTTTAAAATATTTATAATATGAGTTATGGCCTTTACTTAAAATTTTATATTCTCTCATATGATAAATTTTTGCTTATCATTATCCTTCATTTGTAACCAATTCCAAAAGCCTAACATTATAAGCCGAAAGTCCTATTTGATCTGAGTAGACTTGTTTCTATCATTAGTGGAGAGTTTATTCATTGACAAGCTTATGGTTGTAATTTCTTTCTTTTTAAGGTTATATGTGTTATTCTTTGATTGAGATAATTTGATTGTTGTGATCTTATCTTTGGTATACTTTAGTTTGCTAAAACTTGAAGATTTAAAAATTTTGAGGTTATGTTGGATAATGAATTGAGTATTATGCTTAAATCATGTGAAGTTGTCACACATTTGATGCACATTTTTCTATGGGATTTACCGAAGGTCCTGGTTTCGAAGCCCTGTGTGGGAAAAGATTTGGTTATATCTCTGCTCCCGAAAGGGAGGGTATAAAGGAGATTTCTGGGCTTTTACTAGACAAGGATCCTTTTCTAGCTCAATTGGTATTAGGGCCATTCTTGAACCCAGTGAAGAATTGAAGAATTATTGTTTGGTTTTTACTAAACAATTTTCTTTAGTTGAAATTCTTTCCAGTAAAATAAATATTTTGCCTGAGAGGAAAATTACATTTTAAAGTCTTGTTGGTATAAAAGAACACCTATTTTTCATCATCATGAATACTAATACTACTGTTCAAACTCAGCCATATTCAGCAATCTCCAATCTTATTAGAACTACTAGCACTCTTTCTTTACCTAGAAGAAACCTTGTTTCTGATCAATCTAGGTAAACCATAGATTTCAGTATAATCCCTGAAATAGCCACAGTCGCAGAAGTTATTCCTCCTATTATCAGCCCATATAATGTTTACAAAAACGATTATCTCTTCCCATAGGTTTTGATAGTATAAGACAATGTTTCAGAGCCAAAAAGATCAAAGAACATGTTAAGCCTCAACAATAAGCAACAGTGACATTCGTTCTTCTACTTAACAATAATATGTTGCCCTTCAAATCCCATCAGAATACATAAATCATTGGCGATTTGAAGGATACAGTCTTTTCCATCTTGGACCAGTAAGATTGGTTCTTTCCTTTGGAGGAAGAAGAGGACTTGTTGTTGTAGCTAAAGTTGCCCTACTTAATACCAGGTTCATTCAGTATGAACATGCTGTAATAGGTGCTACTATGACTACACTAAACTTTGGAAGTGTAGTTCTCACCCTCCTTTATAAATTTTGCAATCTCATTAACTGATCCAAATCTGCCATCTTGTTTCCAAGTTCAAATTCAAATTATAGGAGCAGAGCAGGTCAACACTGCACAAATGGCAATTTTTCATCATCAAATTGTTTACAGATTGCAAAACCATGCTTTTAACCTTCAAAAAGTTAGCTCACAAAATGCCCTAATTGTGTTAACGGATACTACTGAGGTGCCAACAATGATTGAAGTTCCTAGACAAATCAACAAACAGGAACTTAAAAAATTAGTGCCTACTAAATGGATCTTAAATCATGAGGCACTCAGAAGAGAACCAACAACTATTCAAATAGCTCACCCATCATAAAAAAAACTGCCAAATGGTCAGGTCATTACCAGTTTCAATCCACAGACCTCTGAATCACCTAAGACTTCTTATACACAATTGATGATCCAACCAGTAGACAGAAACAAAGTCAAATGGAAAAATAAAGTTCTTGTTGCAATGTTCAGAACCAATGGCAAGCCTATCAACACTAATGGCCATTTCCTTAGGGACGTTCCTGGATCAGGTATGTGTGATACTGACTGCTCATGTGATGAGTTTTCTGATAAAGAGGAAGATGAAAATCCAAGAAACAGAAGAGGCAGGAAGCAAAGGGCTTGAAGAAAGTGTAAGCTCAAGATTGTCTACCCAGATGATGAAGATTCTGATGATGATGACGCATCAAATTATGTCCCAATCATACCGAAGGTTATTGACAATCTTCCCTCTCCAGGTAAGTTTTCAGGTAGGAATTTAAATTCTTGTAAAATAAATAATAACTCTGTATCAAATAATATTCCAGCCTCTACACCTATACCCTGTATGATGTTTAATTATGGTAATGAATTTCCCCCCTTGAAAGGCTTAAAGATCCTGTATCTGAGGTATATCTTCTCCATTTGTTGAACAAAGAACGAAAGATTCACAGGGAAGAGCAGTTCCTTCGACTCCTACTGAAGAAGTTCTGAATTGGCATACTCAAAATGCCCAAGCACAGAACAAGATGTTTGTAAAGCTTCAGAGGTAAAAGAAATTAAGAAAAAACTTGATCCCTTTGAACAACTCCATCATAAACTCCTTACACAGGTTCAAGCCTTAAATCATGAACTCAGATCTATGATCCAACTTAAATAGTTTGGTCTAGAATTTAGAAGAAAAGATGAAGAGATAGCCAAACTCAAGAAGGAGCTAAAGATGATGAAAACGCCTTTTTCCCCCACATCCTTTGTACATCAGCCTCTTCCTATTACTTCCACTATAACATATTCAGTCTATGACAGTATACCTAGTCCTCCATCTTCGTTTTCTTCACCTCCTAGTGATTATCCTGTTTTCCCTAGGACTACTCAGTTAAATTTCTTTGAAACTCTTGTTGCTATGGAAAAACAAAAGAAAAAAGAGAAAAAAAAAGAAGATATTCCCAGTCCTCAACAACAAGATCCTCTTCCAAATGTTGATCTTATTCTACTGCAGAAGCTTCCAGGTCTAAAGATAAAGATTTATCTGAGAAGCAGTTAACTATACAGTCATTTTCTGATAAACATAATACTGATGATTCTTATTTTTCAGGAAATAATTCTGAGATCTCTAAAATAGATTCTCAGAACGAAACATAACAATTCAGTGATAATTCTGACAAAGAAATCATGGACATATCTACTATTTTAATGGTAGATCCACCATCGCCTGAACCTCAAGTTCAAAATGATTTAGAAGAAGAAGGAACACATTCTCGGCAAACCACCACTCCTGAAAGCCATTCGAAAAAACCTACTAATGCCCGTGGTTTACTCTTGATGATATTCCAATATCAAAGAGAAGAGAAAGCATGCAAAAAATTCCTACATGGCTTAATCTTCAAATCAGAAAAGAATATCTCTAAAATTTGCTTTATCTGAAATGTGTTCCAGACTCGTTGGATCCATGGGAAATTGGTTTCTAAATTTTTATGAATATAAAAAATTAACTATTATAAATGCTAAATTTGTAGACCATACTATGAACATCATGCATGCAGAATTCATTGAAGACCATTCTTTCCATTACAAGTAGCAGAAAAATGATTTCTTTCTGATGAAATGTTGCTCTTTACAACAAAATGATCTTGATAAACATTTCAGAAGAATGAATTTTCTTTTCTATCTGATTAATGGAAATAATGATCCTAATCTGAAACAAGTCTACATTTCTTCCCTTCCACGGGAATTGCAACTAGGCATTCTCAAAATTATTGAAGAATCCAAGAGACAATATAATAATATGTCTCGGAAAAATCCATTAGTTCACATTTTCTTCCCTGAATAAACTTTATGAACAAAGAGAATTCTTTTCTAAACAAGCAGAAAACTTTGAGAAAAACTTGCAAGGAAAATTTTTAAATCGATTGCAAAGAAAAATGTGTTTGTTCTCCAAAAACACATAAAACAAAGTCTCTAAAATCTTTTAGAGATAGAAAAATGTCTAAAAAATCTGTAAGGGTTTTAGGAAAACATTTGGGTAAATCGTCAATCTGATCGATGTCTTATCTGTAAGAAAAAAGGACATTTTGCAAAAAATTGTCCTAGAAAAATGATTAAAGCTCAAAATCTAGTTATTCAGTTTATGTGTAATAATCCTGATTCTGACATAGAGTCAAAATTTTCTAAACAAAGTGAACCAGATGAGCAGATAGTCTTTGCTATCGAGGATTCAGATTTAGAAGGACAGCTTTCCTCAAAAGATGAACAGGCTCAGGATCATATTCCTATATATACTATAGATAATTCAGATAATCAATTATTATCTGACTCTGTTTTATCTCCTCATCTGTAGGTCAGCTTGTTAACTTCCAAATATGAGAAGCCTATCAAGGCTATAGGTTTTCTAGATATAGGAGCATGACGTACTATGATCAATCCTGATATCCTGCGTCCTGAAATTTGGAAATAGTAATAGGTTTGCTGCCCACCCCCCGTCCTTGCAGTCTTTTGACTCCCCACCTCTCCTTCCTTTGGTCCATTTGCTTTTGACCTTCATCCTCTTTCAGCCCAAACTAAACAGATCTTCCGAGAGGCATTAACCAGAAGAGGAAGGGGCTGACTTTTCCGAATCAGTTTACTGAGTAGTAGGTTTGGTCTGTACAGCTAGATGTAGTAGGTTCAATTAAACCTTGTTTCAAAAGTTCTTCACATTCAGCTATTGCAAGTTTCAGATCATCTGGAGTCATACCACGATGTACTGCTTTAGAGGTAAGAAAAGATTAGTTATTAATTACAAGCCTCTACACCAGTTTTTGAAAACATTTTTATCCATCTTGCTGATGCCAAAGTATTTTCAAAATTTGATTTAAAAGCTGGATTTTCGCAATTATGGATTTGTCCAGAAGAAAGATACAAAACTGCTTTTCGTGTTCTGAATGCTCTATTTCAATGGAAAGTCATGCCATTTGGTTTGAAAGTTGCACCTTCTATTTTCCACAAGTCAATGGCTAAGATTTTTTCAAGAATACTTCATTCCTCTTTGGTTTATATTGATGATATCCTTCTTTTTTCAAAAAACGATGAAGCCCATAGAACATTGCTTGAGCAGTTCTTTGAAATTGTTAGCCAAAAGGGTATCATGCTCTTTGAAAATAAATCCTTCATAGGAAAACCAAAGATAGAATACCTCGGAATGAAAATCTCAAATGGAACATTTCATCCAGGACAACACCTTGTGGAACCATTACAAAATTTTCCTGATGAAAACCTTTCCACCAAAGAAATCCAACAATTCCTTTGTATTGTAAATTACATAAGGACTTTTCTTCCTAGAATTGCACCTTATACCAGTCAGCTTTCTAAATTACTTAGAAAAATCATCTACCCGAGGGACCAGAACAAACTGAAGTTTTCCGTACCATAAAGGAACTTTATAAAAATCCCCCTCCTTTGGACATTCCGACCACTGGTCTCTGAATCCTTCAAACAGATGCAAGTGATGAATATTGGGGTGCCATTCTTCTTGAAGAAATTCAAGGAGAAAAACATTATTGTGGTCAAGCTAGTGGACAATTTAAAGATTCTGAAAAACACTATCATACCACAATCAAAGAAATTTTAGGTGTGAAATATGGAATCAAAAAATTTGAGATCTATCTCATCAGTCATGATTTTTTGGTGCAGACGGATAACTCCTTTTTTCCAAAGATTTTTTTTTTCAAAAATAAAATAATTCCAGCCCTTCAGCTTTTGAGACTGAAAGATTGGTTTTCAAAATATCAATTTAATGTGTCTCACATAAAATTTTCTTCAAATATTCTTGCTGATCTTTTATCCCGATCAAAGAAAAGTTCGAAGGTTAGTTCTTTTGAACTACCAAGAGTTTTTGTAAATCTTTTTTCTATTCCTTTAATTTTAATGTTAACTAGACCTCTTGAAGATAATCCTATTTCTATCTTCTCAGGATCATCTTCTAGTACTTCTAGTAATCTTTATTTTATTCCCGATCTTAGTCCTCATTGTTTTGTAAATAATGAGAGTTTTAAAGATTTTCAAGAGGTTGAGTTTGGATACACAAAAGTGGGATATAAGAGAAATTTCGATAGCAAGGATTTAATGCACCTCGCCAATCATTTATACATTGTACAAAAATTAAAATAGTTGGTGTTGCATTAAACATACTTTCGTTCCTTCGAATCAATTACAATGTGTGGGAAGTAACAAGAAAAAATAAAACTGAATCACAAATCTATTTTAGAGAGCTTTTGATCCATCTTATAGAAAATTCATTCCACAAAAACAAAATCACAAAAAAAAATCTTAGTTCAACATTTGCACTTCTAGAAGCTTTCAAAAACACCTATTTGGAGAGATTTTTCGTACTAACAAACTTAAATTTTTTAAACTTATTTTTATGAGGAATTTTAGAGAATTTTTAGAGGTTCAGTTTTGAGAAATCATTATCGAGATACAAAAGAAATTTGCATAAGATATATCTAATTCGACACATTATTAATTTCATCACTGTTGAAAACTTAAAATAGGAAGTATTGTCCCAGAGAATAGCTTTCGTCCCGTTGATCCCATCAGATTGTGATGGCAGGACAACAAACCTATTCACATATCCATTTTAAAGAGGTTTTCATCCATCTTTACAAAAATCATTCCCAACAATGATAACTATAAACAATTGGTTACTTTGCTTTGGTGTTTTAAAAAACATCCATTGTGATCTAAATTATTCAAAAATTCAAATGGAATTTTATATATTATTCATTAATAATATATAAACATCCATTCCTCCAAATATTTGTCCTCATTGTTCTGTAAATAATGAGAGTTTTATAGATTCAAGAGGTTGAGTTTGGATACACAAAAGCGAGATATAAGAGAAATTTATATGGAAAATTATTTAATGCACCACACCATTCATTTATACATTGTACAAAAATTAAAATAGTAGGTGTTGCATTAAACATACTTTGATTCCGTCGAACCAATTACAATGTGTGGGAAGTAACAAGAGAAAATAGAATTGAATCACAAATCTATTTTGCCAAGCTTTTGATCCATCATATAGAAATATTCATTCCACACAAAGAATATCACAAAAATAATTTTTAGTTCAACATTTGCACTTCTAGAAGCTTTAAAAAACACTTATTAGGAGAGATTTTTGTACTATCAAACTTGAATTTTTAAAACTTATGTTTTCAAGGAATTTTAGGGAATTTTTAGAGGTTCAGTTTTAAGAATCATTATCAAGATACAAAAGAAATTTTCATAAGATATATTTAATTCAACATATTATTAACTTCATCATTGTTGAAAACTTAAAATAGGAGGTGTTGTCTCAGACAATAGCTTTCGTCACATTGTGCCCATCAGAATGTGATGGCCGGATTGACAGGACAACAAGCTTATTCACATATCCATTATAAAGAGGTTTTCATCCATCTTTACAAAAAATCATTCCCAACAATGATAACTATAAACAGCTGGTTACTAATCATTTGTGCTTTGGTGTTTTAAAAAACATCCATTATGATCTAAATTATTCTAAAATTCAAATGAAATTTTATATATTATTATTATCGAGTGTTTTAATGATTCTCAAGTGGACGAGTTTGGATATTCAAAAGTGATATAAGAGAAAATTCAATAGAAAAAGATATAATGCACCCCACCATTGATTTATACATTGTACAAAAATTAAAATAGTTGGTGTTGCACTAAACATACTTTTGTTCTCTCCAACCAATTAGAATGTGTAGGAAGTAACAAGAGAAAATAGAACTGATTCACAAATCTATTTTAGAGTGGTTTTGATCCATCTTATAGAAAATTCATTCCGCACAAAGAAAATCACAAAAAAAATTTCAACATTTGCACTTCTAGAGAGACTTCAAAAAACAAATATTAGGAGAGATATTTTTGTACTATCAAACTTAAATTTTTTAAAACTTAATTTTATGAGAAATTTCAAATATTTTTAAAAGTTGAGCCTGGAGAATCATTATCCACTTACAAAATAAAGTTTGATATGAAAATTTTTATTCGACAAATTTTTATTTCATCATTGTTGAAAACTTAAAATAGGAGGTGTTGTCTCCGACAATGGCTTTCTTGCCATTGAGCTTATCAGAATGTGGTGGCATCAATTGGCAGGACAACAAACCTATTCACATATCCATTTCAAAGAGGTTTTCATCAACCTTTATAAAAATCATTATCAACAAAGATAACTATAAACAATTGGTTACTAATCATTTGTGTTCTGCTGTTTTAAAAAAAAAAAAAAAACTATTGTGAGCTAGATTATTATAAAATTCTAATGAAATTTTATATATTAGTCTTATTGAGAATTTTAAAAATTTTCAAGAGGTTGAGTTTGGAAACACAGAAGTGAGAAACAAGAGAAATTTCTATATAAAAAGATTTAATGCACCACACCATTGATTTATACATTGAATAAAAATTAAAATAGTTGGTGTTGTTTAAAACATACTTTTGTTGTGTCAAAAAAATTAGGATGTGCGGGAAGTAACAAGAGAAAATAGAGCTGATTCACAAATCTATTTTACCATGGTTTTGATCTATCTTATAGAAAATTCTTTCCACACAAAGACAATAACAAAAAAACTCTTAGCTCAACATTAGCACTTCTAGAAGCTTTAGAAAACACCTATGAGGGGAGATTTTTGTACTATCAAACATAAATTATTTAAACTTATTTTTATGAGGAATTTTGGAGAATTTTTAGAGGTTCAGTTTTGAGAATCATTATCAAGATACAAAAGAAATTTTCATAAGATATATATTTAATTCGACACACTCTTAATTTCATAATTGTTGAAACTTAAAATTGTAGGTCTTACTTCAGACAATATCTTCCTTCTGTTTAGCCCATCAAAATGTGGTGGCCTAATTGGCAGGATAACAAAACTGCATACATATCAATTTTAAAGTGGTTTTCATCCATCTTTACAAAAATCATTCCCAACAATGATAACTATAAACAATTATTGGTTACTAATCATTTGTGCCCTGGGGTTTTAAAAAGCATCCTTTGTGATCTAAATTATTCTAAAATTCAAATGATATTTTATGTATTATTCTTATTGAGAGTTTTAATGATTTTCAAGAGGTTGAGTTTGGATATTCAAAAGTGAGGTATAAGACAAATTTCGATAGAAAAAGATTTAATGCACCACGCCATTGATTTATACATTGTACAAAAATAAAAATAGTTGGTGTTGCATTAAACATACTTTCGTTGCGTCGAACCAATTACAATGTGTGGGAAGTAACAAGAGAAAATAGAATTGATTCACAAATCCATTTTAGCTTAGGTTTTGATCCATCTTGTAGAAAATTCATTCCACACAAAGAAAATCACAAAAAAAATTTCCTAGTTCGACATTTGGGCTTCAAGAGACTTTAAAAAACACCTATTAGGAGAGAAATTTTTGTACTATCAAACTTAAATTTTTTAAAACTTATTTTTATGAGGAATTTCAAATATTTTTTAAAAGTTGAGTTTGGAGAATCATTATCAACATACAAAATATTTTTTGATAACATATATTTAATTCGACACACTATTAACTTCATCGTTGATGAAAACTTAAAATAAGAGGTGTTATCTTAGACAATAGCTTTCTTCTCGTTGACCTCATCAGAATGTGTTGGCCTGATTGTCAGGACAACAAACCTATTGGCATATCCATTTTAAAGAGGTTTTCATCCATCTTTATACAAATCATTAACTACAAAGATGACTAAGAGCAATGGGTGATCATTTGTGTTCTGTTATTTAAATAAAAAAAAACCTATTATGAGCTAAATTATTAGAAATTTTAATGAAATTTTATATATTAATCTTATTGAGAGTCTCAAAGATTTTCAACAGGTTGAATTTCGAACTAGAATTCCTTCACAAATCTATTTTAGCGTGGTTTTGATCAATCTTATAGAAAATTCTTTCCACACAAAGAAAATAACAAAAAAATTCTTAGTTCAACATTAGCACTTCTAGAACCTTTAAAGAAAACACCTATTAGTAGAGATTTTTATACTATCAAACTTGAATTTTTTAAAACTTATTTATTTTGAGAAATTTCAAATATTTTTTAAAAGTTGAGCTTGGAGAATCATTATCAACTTACTAAATAAATTTTTATATGAAAATTTTAATTCAACCAATTATTAATTTCATCATTGTTGAAAACTTAAAATAGGAGATGTTGACTTAGACAATAGCTTTTGTCCATTTGAGCCCATCAGAATGTGGTGGCGAATTGGCAGGACAACAAACTTATTCACATATCCATTTTAATGAGGTTTTCATCCATCTTTACAAAAATCATTCCCAACAATGATAACTATAAACAGTTGGTTACTAATCATTTGTGCTCTGGTGTTTTAAAAAGCATCCTTTGTGATCTAAATTATTCTAAAATTCAAATAAAATTTTATATATTAATCTTATTGAGAGTTTTAAAGATTTTCAAGAGGTTGAGTTTGGATATTCAAAATTGAGATATAAGAGAAATTTCGATAGAAAAAGATATAAAGCACCACACCATTGATTTATACATTGTGCAAAAATTAAAATAGTTGGTGTAGCATTAAACAAACTTGTATTCCGTCTAACTAATTAGAATGTGAGGGAACTAACAAGAGAAAATAGATCTGATTAACAATTCAATTTTATCGTCTATTCATTCCATCTATAGAAAATTCATTCCACACAAAGAAAATCACAAAAAAATCGTATTTCTACATTTGCCCTTCTAGAAAGACTTCAAAAAACACCAATTAGGAGAGAAAATTTACTATCAAACTTAAATTTTTGAAAACTTATTTTATGAGGAATTTCAAATATTTTTTAAAAGTTGAGTTTGGAGGATCATTGTCAACTTACAAAATAAATTTAATAAGATTTATTTAATTCGACACACTATTAATTTCATCTTTGTTGAAAACTTAAAATAGGAGGTGTTGTCTCATAGAATTGCTTTCATCCCGTTGAGCCCGTCAGAATAGGGTGGCAGCATTGGCAGGACAACAAACATATTCACATATCCATTTTAAAGAGGTTTTCATCCATCTCTACAAAAATCATTCCCAACAATGATAACCATAAACAATTGGTAACTAATAATTTGTGTTCTGGTGTTTTAAGAAAAACCTATTGTGAGCTAAATTAATATAAAATTCTAATGAAATTTTATATATTAATCTTATTGAGAGTTTTAAATATTTTCAAGACGTTGAGTTTGGTTACACAAAAGTGAGAAACAAGAGAAATTTTGATAGAAAAAGATTTAATGCACCACACGATTGATTTATACATTGTATAAAAATTAAAATAGTTGGTGTTGTCTGAAACATACTTTTGTTAAGTCGAATTAATTAGAATGTGCTAGAAGTAACAAGAGAAACTAGAACTCCTTCACAAATCTATTTTAGCTTGGTTTTGAACAATCTTATAGAAAATTCTTTCCACACAAAGAAAATAACAAAAAAATTCTTAGTTCAACATTTGCACTTCTAGGACCTTTAAAAAACACCTATCAGCAGAGATTTTTATACTATCGAACTTAAATTCTTTAAAACTTATTTTTTAGAACCTAGAGAATTTTTAGAGGTTCAGTTTTGAGAATCATTATCAAGATACAAAAGAAATTTTCATAAGATATATTTAATTCGACACACATTTAATTTCATAATTGTTGAAAACTGAAAATAGTAGGTGTTACCTCAGACAATAGCTTAAGTCTGTTGAGCCCAAAGAATGTGGTGGCCTAATTGGCAGGACAAAAAAAACTATACTCATATCCATTTTAAAGAGGTTTTCATCCTTCTTTACAAAAATAATTCCCAACAATGGTGACTATAAACAATTGGTTACTAATCATTTGTGCTCTAGTGTTTTAAAAAGCATCCTTTGTGATCTAAATTATTCTAAAATTCAAATGAAAGTTTATATATTATTCTTATTGAGAGTTTTAAAGATTTTCAAGAGGTTGAGTTCTGATATTCAGAAGTGAGATATAAGAGAAATTTCGATAGAAAAAGATATAATGCACCTCACCATTGATTTATACATTGTACAAAATTTAAAATAGTTGGTGTTTCATTAAGCATACTTGCGTTCCGTCGAACCAATTAGAATGTCAGGGAAGTAACAAGAGAAAATAGAACTGATTCACAAATCTATTTTAGGGCGGATTTGATCCATCTTATAGAAAATTAATTCCACACAAAAAAAAATTCCAAGTTCAACATTCGTGCTTCTAGAGACTTCAAAAAACACCTATTAGGAGAGAAATCATTGTACTATCAAACTTAAATTTTTGAAAACTTATTTATATGAGGAATTTCAAATATTTTTTAAAAGTTGAGTTTGGAGGATCATTATCAACTTACAAAATAAATTTTGATAAGATATATATAATTCGACATACTATTAATTTTATCATTGTTGAAAACTTAAAATAGGAGGTGTTGTCTCAAACAATAGCTTTCGTCCAGTTGAGCCCATTAGAATGTGGTGGCCGAATTTGGCAGGACAACAAACCTATTCACATATCCATTTAAAATAGGTTTTCATCCATCTTTACAAAAATCATTCTCAATAATGATAACTATAAAGAATTGGTAACTAATCATTTGTTTTCTGGTCGGTTTTTTAAAAAAAAAAACCTATTGTGAGCTAAACTATTATAAAATTCTATTGAAATTTTATATATTAATCTTATTGAGAGTTTTAAAGATTTTCAACAGGATGAGTTTTGATACACAAAAGTGAGAAACAAGAGAAATTTTGTTAGAAAAAGATTTAATGCAAAGCACGATTAATTTATACATTGTACAAAAATTAAAATAGTTGGTGTTTCCTAAAACATACTTTTGTTTCGTCAGACCAATTAGAATGTGCGGGAAGTAACAAGAGAAAATAGAACAGATTTACAAATCTATTTTAGCAAGGTTTTAATCCATCTTATAGAAAATTCATTCCGCAAAAAGAAAAAATATTCCTAGTTCAACATTTGCTCTTCTAGAGACTTTAAAAAACACCTATTAGGAGAGAAATTTTTTTAATATCAAACATACATTTTTTAAAATTTATTTTTATGAGGAATTTCAAATATTTTTTAAAACTTGAGTTTGGAGAATCATTATCAGCTTACAAAATAAATTTGGTTAAGATATATTTAATTCGACACACTATTAATTTCATCATTGTTGAAAACATAAAATTTGAGATGTTGTCTCAGACAATAGCTTTCGTCCCATTGAGATCAACAGAATGTGGTGGCCTAATTGGCAAGACAACAAACCTATTCACATATCCATTTTAAAGCGGTTTTCATCCATCTTTGTAAAAATCACTCCCAACAATGATAACTATAAACAGTTGGTTACTAATCATTTGTGCTCTGGTGTTTTAACAAGAGAAAATAGAACTGATTCAAAAATCTATTTTTGGGCGGATTTGATCCATCTTATAGAAAATTAATTCCACACAAAAAAAATTCCAAGTTCAACATTCGTGCTTCTAGAGACTTTAAAAAACACCTATTAGGAGAGACATCATTGTACTATCAAACTTAAATTTTTGAAAACTTATTTTTATGAGGAATTTCAAATATTTTTTAAAAGTTGAGTTTGGAGGATCATTATCAACTTACAAAATAAATTTTGATAAGATATATATAATTCGACATACTATTAACTTCATCATTGTTGAAAAAACTTAAAATAACAGGTGTTGTCTCAAACAATAGCTTTCGTCCAGTTGAGCCCATTAGAATGTGGTGGCCGCATTGGCAGCACAACAAACCTATTCACATATCCATTTAAAATAGGTTTTCATCCATCTTTAAAAAAATCATTCCCAACAATGATAACCATGAACAATTGGTTACTAATTATTTGTGTTTTGGTATTTAAAAAAAAAAACCTATTGTGAGCGAAATTATTATAAAATTCTACTAAAATTTTATATATTAATCTTATTGAGAGTTTTAAAGATTTTCAAGAGGTTGAATTTGGATACACAATAGCATGAGAAAAGAGATAGATAAAGATTTATGTACCCACCATTGATTTATACATTGTACAAAAATTAAAATAGTTGGTGTTGCATTAAACATACTTTCGTTTCGTTGAACCAATTAGAATGTGTGGGAAGTAACAAGAGATCAAAGAATTCATTCACAAATCTGTTTTAGAGACGTTTTGATCAATCTTATAGAAAATTCATTCCACACAAAGAAAATCACAAACAAAAATATTCCTACTTCAACATTTGCACTTCTAGAGAGACATTAAAAACACCATAAGAATGTGGTGGGGAATTGACAGGACAAAAAATCTATTCACATGTCCATTTAAAAGAGGTTTTCATATATCTTTACAAAAATCACTCCCAACAATAGCTTTCGTCCTATTGAGTCCATCAGAATGTGGTGTGGCGAATTGGCAGGATAACAAACCTATTCACATATCCATTTTAAAGAGGTTTTCATCCATCTTTACAAAATCATTCCGAACAATGATAACTATAAACAATTGGTTACTGAGCATTCGTGTTCTGGTGTTTTAAAAAAAAACTATTGTAAGCTAGATTATTATAAAATTCTAATGAAATTTTATATCTTATTGAGAGTTTTAAAAAATTTCAAGAGGTTGAGTTTGGATACACAAAAGTGAGAAACAAGAGAAATTTCGATAAAAAAGATTTAAGGCACCACACCATTGATTTATATGTTGTATAAAAATTAAAATAGTTGGTGTTGCCTAAAACATACTTTTGTTCCGTCGAACCAATTAGAATGTGCAGGAAGTAACATGAGAAAATAGAACCGATTCACAAATCTATTTTAGAGAGGTTTTGATCGATCTTATAGAAAATTCATTCCACAGAAAGAAATCACAAAAAAAATTCCTATTTCAACATTTGCGCTTCTAGAGACACTTTAAAAAACATCTATTAGGAGAGAATTTTTTGTGCTATCAAACTTAAATTTTTTAAAACTTATTTATGAGAAATTTCAAATATTTTTTAAAAGTTAACCTTGGAGAATCATTATCAACTTACAAAATAAATTTTGAGATGAAAAATTTAATTTGACAAATTATTAATTTCATCATTGTTGAAAACTTAAAATAGGAGGTGTTGTCTCAGACAATAGCTTTCGTCCCGTTGAGCCCATAAGAATGTGGTGGCAAATTGACAAGACAACAAATCTATTCACATGTCCATTTAAAAGAGGTTTTCATATATCTTTACAAAAATCACCCCCAACAATGATAACAATAAACAATTGGTTATTAATCATTTGTGTTCGGTTTTTTTAAAAAAAAAACCTATTGTGAGCTAGATTAATATAAAATTCTAATGAAATTTTATATATTAATCTTATTGAGAGTTTTAAAAATTTTCAAGACGTTGAGTTTGGATACACAAAAGTGAGAAACAAGAGAAATTTCTATAGAAAAAGATTTAATGCACCACACCATTGATTTTTACATTGTATAAAAATTAAAATAGTTGGTGTTGCCTAAAACATACTTTTGTTTCGTCGAACCAATTAGAATGTGCTGGAAGTTACATGAGAAGATAGAACTAATTCACAAATCTATTTTAGAGTGGTTTTGAACTATCTTAATAGAAAATTATTTCCACCTAAACAAAATAACAAAAAAATTCTTAGTTCAAAACTTATTTTTATGACAAATTTTAGAGAATTTTTAGAGGTTCAGTTTTAAGAATCATTATCAAGATACAAAAGAAATTTTCATAAGATATATTCAATTCGACACACTCTTAATTTCATAATTGTTGAAAACTTAAAATAGTAGGTGTTACTTCAGACAATAGCTTCCGTCTGTTGAGCCCATCAGAATGTGGTGGCCGAATTGGCAAGATAACAAAACTACACACATATCCATTTAAAGACGTTTTCATCCATCTTTACAAAAATCATTACGAACAATGATAACCATAAACAATTGGTCACTAATCATTTGTGCTCTAGAGTTTTAAAAAGCATCCTTTTTTATCTAAATTATTCTAAAATTCAAATGAAATTTTGATATATTATTCTTATTGAGAGTTTTAAAGATTTTCCAGAGGTTGAGTTTTGAAATTCAAAAGTGAGATATAAGAGAAATTTCGATAGAAAAAGATATAATGCACCCCACCATTCATTTTCTAAATGTTCCAAAGACATATGTTTTCATACATTGCAATAAGACATCTTTTTTTTAGAATATCAACATTTAATTAACTTATAAATATTATACTATTTCTAATACTGTCATTTAGAAATGAAAAACCTAATAAATGTTGCCCATATATTTATAAATTTAGGTTTAATATATGGGTATTGACTATTCAGACTATTTTGACAGACAATAATTCTTTTTCAGAAAAAAAAAAAGAAGAAAAGAAATTAGCAAATGAATTGTAAAGCTAAGAGAAAACATAATTATATAATTATGAAAATTAAATCCAACAAGGATAATCCATAAATGAACACCAAAGGTTGCTATATTAACATTTTCTTTGACAAGTGAATTCTTTTACTTTATTTGAGAAATGAATATGCATTGGCTTTACCTGATGTCAAACTCAATATCAATATTTTATGCTCTGTTTGGAATTAGAGAAATAGAAAGAAAAGAAGCAAAAGTAGAAAGAAGGATGAATATGAAATTTGTTTTGTTTGGAGGTTTATATAGAGAATAGAAGAGAGGCAGGACAATGGGAGATCGACCCTAATATGAAAGAGCTTCTGTCCAAAAGTGGAATAATTGGAAAAAAAAAACCTTTCTTTTGCTTATTTTTCTCTCCCTTTCAAAACTCCCAAACTAGGGCTGTGTTTGACTTTGAATAGTCAATGAATGTTCTACAAAATAGTGATTTAATGAGATAATACAACTTTTTCTTACCTTGTTTGACTCACTGAGGAAAATAACAAGAGAAAATAGAACTAATTCACAAATCTATTTTAGCGAGGATTTGATCCATCTTATAGAAAATTAATTCCACACAAAGAAAATCACAAAAAAATCCTAGTTCAACATTTGTGCTTCTAAAGACTTTAAAAAACACTATTAGGAGAGAAATTTTTTTAATATCAAACAAAAATTTTTTAAAATTTATTTTTATGAGGAATTTCAAATATTTTTTAAAAGTTGAGTTTGCATAATTATCAACTTACAAAATAAATTTTGATATGATATATTTAATTCGACATACTATTTATTTCATCATTGTTGAAAATTTAAAATAGGAGGTGTTGTCTGAGACAATAGCTTTCGTCCCGTTGAGCCCATCAAAATGTGGTGGCCGAATTGGCAGGACAGCAAACCTATTCACATATCCATTTTAAAGAGGTTTTCATCCATCTTTACAAAATCACTCCCAACAATGATAACTATCAACAATTGGTTACTAATCATTCGTGTTCTGGTTTTTAAAAAACATCTATTGTGATCTAAATTATTCTAAAATTTAAATGATATTCTTTATATTATTCTTATTGAGAGTTTTAAAAATTTTCAAGAGGTTGAGTTTGGATACACAAAAGTGAGACATAAGAGAAATTTCAATAGAAAAAGATTTAATGCACCCCGCTATTGATTTATACATTGTACAAAAATTAAAATAGTTGGTGTTGCATTAAACATACTTTCATTCCGTTGAGCAATTACAATGTGTGGGAAGTAACAAGAGAAAATAGAACTTATTCACAAATCTATTTTAGTAAGGTTTTGATTCATCTCATAGAAAATTCATTCCACATAAAGAAAATCACTAAAAAAATTCCTAGTTCAACATTTGCACTTCTAGAGAGACTTTGAAAAACACTATTAGGAGAAAAAAAAATTTTACAGTCAGAATTAAATTTTTTAAAACTAATTTTTGTGAGGAATTTAAAATATTTTTAAAAAGTTGAGTTTGGAGAATCCTTATCAACATACAAAATAAATTTTGATAAGATATATTTAATTCGACACACTATGAATTTCATCATTGTTGAAAACTTATAATTGGAGGTGTTGTCTCGCACAAAAGCTTTCTTCCAGTTGAGCCCATCAGAATCTGGAGACCGAATTGGAAGGACAACAAAATTATTCACATATCCATTTTAAAGAGGTTTTCATCCATCTTTACAAAAGTCATTCATGACTATGATAACTATAAACAATTGGTTACTAATCATTTGTGATCCGGCTTTTAAAAAACATCTATTGTGATCCAAATTATTCTATAATTTATATGAAATTTTATATTTTATTCTTATTGAGATTTTAAAAGATTTTCAAAATTTTGAGTTTGGAAACAAGTGAGTTAGAAGAGAAATTTCGATATAAAAAGATTTACTGCAGCCCACCATTGATTTATACATTGCACAAAAATTAAAATAGTTGGTGTTGCATTAAATATACTTCGTTCTGTCGAACCGATTACAATGTGTAGGAAGTAACAAGAGAAAATAGAACTGATTCACAAATCTATTTTAGCAAGGTTTTGATCCGTCTTATAGAAAATTCGTTCCATACAAAGAAAATCACTAAAAAAATTCCTAATTTAACATTTGCGCTTTTATAGAGATTTTTAAAAACACCTATTAGGAGAGAAATTTTTATACTATCAAACTTAAATTTTTTTTAAAACTTATTTTTATAAGGAATTTCAAATACTTTCTCAAAAGTTGAGTTTGGAGAATCATTATCAACTTACAAAATAAATTTTGCAAAGACAAATTTAATTCGACACATTATTAATTTTCATCAATGTTGAAAACATAAAATATTAGATGTTGTCTCAGACAATAACTTTCGTGCCGTTGAGCCCATCAGAATGGGGTGCCCGAATTGGCAGGACAACTAACCAACATGCATATAAATTTTAAAGAGGTTTTCATCCATCTCTACAAAAATCATTCCCAACAATGATAACTATAAACAATTGGTTACTAATCATTTGTGTTCTGGTTTTTAAAAAACATCTACTATGATCTAAATTATTTTAAAATTTAGATGAAATTTTATATATTATTCTTATTGAGAGTGTTAAAAATTTTCAAGAGGTAGAGTTTGGATACACAAAAGTGAGATATAAGAGAAATTTCAATAGAAAAAGTTTTAATGCACCCCGCCATTCATTTATACATTGTACAAAAAATAAAATAGTTGGTGTTGCATTAAACGTACTTTCGTTCTGTTGAACCAACTACAATGTCTGGGAAGTATCATGAGAAAATAGAACTGATTCACAAATCTATTTTAGTGATGTTTTGATCCATCTCATAAAAAATTCATTCCGTACAAATAAAATCACAAAACAAAATTCCTAGTTCAACATTTGCGCTACTACAGACTTTAAAAAACAAATATTAGAAGAGAAATTTTTGTACTATCAAACTTGAATGTTTTAAAACTTATTTTTATGAGGAATTTCAAATATTTTTTAAAAGTTGAGTTTTGGAGAATCATTGGCAACTTACTTAATAAATTTTTGATAAGATATATTTAATTCTTCACATTATTAATTTCATCATTGTTGAAACCTTAAAATGGGAGGTGTTGTCTTAGACAATAACTTTCCCCATCAGAACATGGTGGCGAATTGGCTGGACAACAAACCTATTCACAATTAATTTTAAATGGGTTTTCATCCATCTTTACAAAAATCATTCTCAACAATGATAACTATAAACAATTGGTTATTAAAAATTTGTGTTTTGGTGTTTTTTTTAAAAAAAAAAACCTATTTGAGCTAAATTATTTTAAAATTCTAATGAAATTTTATATATTAATCTTATTGAGAGTTTTAAAGATTTTCAAGAGGTTGGGTTTGGATACACAAAAGTGAGAAACAAGAGAAATTTTGATAGAAAAGGATTTAATGCACCACACCATTGATTTATACATTGTATAAAAATTAGAGTAGTTGGTGTTGCCTGAATCACACTTTTGTTCCGTCGAACCAGTTAGAATGTGCTGGAAGTAAGAAGAGAAAATAGAACTACTTCACAAATCTATTTAGCAAAGTTTTGATCAATCTTATAGAAAATTCATTCCAAACAAATAAAATCACAAAAAAAATTCCCAGTTCAACATTTGGGCTTCTAGAGAATCTAAGAAACACATATTAGGAGAGAATTTTTTATACTATTTAAATTTCTTAAAACTTATTTTTATGACGAATTCAAATATTTTTTAAAAGTTCAGTTTGGAGAATCATTATCAACTTACAAAATAAATTTAGATAAGATATATTTAATTCGGCACATTATTAATTTCATCATTGTTGAAAACTTAAAATAGGAGGTGTGGTCTAAGACAATATCTTTCGTCCCGTTGAGCCCAACAGAATGTGGTGGCAAATTGGCAAGACAACTACCTATGCACATATCCATTTTAAAGAGGCTTTCATCCATCTTTACAAAAATCATTCCCAACAACGATAACTATAAACAAGTACTTACTAATCAATTGTGTTCCGGTGTTTTTTTTTAAAAAAAAGCTTATTAGGAGCTAAATTATTGTAAATTCTAATGATATTTTATATATTAATCTTCTTGAGAGCTTTAAATTTTTTCAAGAGGTTTAGTTTGGATACCAAAAGTGAAATATTATAGAAATTTCAATAGAAAATATGTAAAGCACCCTACCATTGATTTATGCATTGTACAAAAATTAAAATAGTTGGTGTTGCATTAAACATACTTTCGTTCCAAAGAACCAATTACAATGTGTGGCAACTAACAAGAAAAAATAGAATTGATTCACAAATCTATTTTAGCGAGATTTTGATAAATCTTATAGAAGTTTTATTCCACACAAAGAAAATCACAAAAAAATTCCTAGTTCAACATTTGGGCTTCTAGAGACTCTAAAAAACACCCATTAGGAGAGAAATTTTTGTACTATCAAACTAAAATTTTTTTTAAACTTATTTTTGTGTGGAATTTCAAATATTTTTTAAAATTTGAGTTTGGAGAACCATTATCAACTTACAAAATAAATTTTGATAAGATATATTTAATTCAACACATTATTAATTTCATCATTGTAGAAAACTTAAGATAGGAGGTGTGGTCTCAAACAATATCTTTCGTCCCGTTGAGCCCATCAGGATGTACTGGCTAATTGGCAGGACTACAAACCTATTCACATATCCATTTTAAAGAGGTTTTCATCCATCTTCACAAAAATCATCCAAACAATGATAACTGTAAACAATTGGTTACTAATCCTTTGTGTTCTGGTGTTTTAAAAAAAAACTTATTATGAGCTAAATTTTTATAAAATTCTAATGAAATTTTATATATTAATCTTATTGAGAGTTTTAAAGATTTTCAAGAGGTTGAGTTTGGATACACAAAAGTTTAAAACAAGAGAAATTTCTATAGAAAGAGATTTAATGCACAACACCATTGATTTATACATTGCACAAAAATTAAAATAGTTGGTGTTGTCTGAAACATACTTTCGTTTCTTCAAACCAATTACAATGTGTGGGAAGTAACAATAGAAAATAGAAGTGATTCACAAAGCTATTTTAGAGAGATATTTGATCCATCTTATAGAAAATTCATTCCACACAAAGAAAATCAAAAAAAAAATCATAGTTCAACATTTGCGATTCTAGAGAGACATTAAAAAACAGTTTTAGGAGAGAAATTTTATTGCTCTAACTTAAATTTTTTAAAACTTATTTTTATGGGGAATTTCAAATATTTTTTAAAAGTTGAGTTTGGAGAATCATTATCAACTTACAAAATAAATTTTGTTAAGATATATTTAATTTGACAAATTATTAATTTCATCATTGTTGAAAACTTAAAATAGGAGGTGTTGTCTTAGACAATGGCTTTCGTCCCGTTGAGTCCATCAGAATGTGGTGACCAAATTGGCAGGACAACAAACCTACATGGATATCCATTTTAAAGAGGTTTTCAACCATCTTTACAAAAATCATTTCCAACAATGATAACTATAAACAATTGGTTACTAATCATTTTATGTCCTGGTTTTTAGAAAACATCTGTTGTGGTCCAAATTATTCTAAAATTTAAAAGAAATTTTCTATATTATTTTTATTGAGAGTTTTAATGATTTTCAAGAGGTTGAGTTTGGATATACAAAAGTGAGATGTAAGATAAATTTCGATAGCAAAAGATATAATACACCCCACCATTGATTTATACATTGTACAAAAATTAAAATAGTTGGTGTTGCATTAAACATACTTACGTTCCGTCGAACCAATGACAATGTGTAGCAAGTAACAAAAGAAGAAAGAAATGATTCACAAATCTATTTTAGTGAGGTTTTGATCAATCTTATAGAAAATTCATTCCACGCAAAGAAAAACACAAAAAAATTCCTAGTACAACATTTGGGCTTCTAGAGACTCTAAGAAACACCTATTAGTAGAGAAATTTTTGTACTATCAAACATAAATTTTTTAAAACATATTTTTATTTTAAATTTCAAATATTTTGTAAAAGTTGAGTTAGGAGAATCATTATCAACTTACAAAATAAATTTTGATAACATAAATTTAATTCAACACATTATTAATTGCTTCATTGTTGAAAACTTAAAATAGGAGGTGTTGTCTCAGAAAATATCTTTTGTCCCGTTAAACCCATCAGAATGTGGTGGCGAATTGGCAAGACAACAAACTTATTCACATATCCATTTTAAAGAGGTTTTCCTCCATCTTTACAAAAATCATTCCCCACAATGATAACTATAAACAATTGGTTACTAATCATTTGTGTTCTGGTGTTTGAAAAAAAAATCTATTTTGAGCTAAATTATTATAAAATTTTAATGAAATTTTATATATTAATCTTATTGAAAGTTTAAAATATTTTACAGAGGTTGAGTTTGGATACACAAAAGTGAGAAACAAGAGAAATTTCGATAGAAAAAGATTTAATGCACCACACCATTGACTGAAAATTTTAATGCACCACACTATAAAAATTTTAATAGTTGGTGTTGCCTGAATCACACTTTTGTTCCATCGAACCAATTAGAATTCGACACACTATTAATTTTGTCATTGTTGAATACTTAAAATATAAGGATTTATCTCAGACAATTGTTTTCGTCCCGTTGAGCCCATCGGAATGAGGTGGCAGAATTGGTAGGACAACAAACCTATTCACATATTGACTTTATAAAGGGTTTCATCCATCTTTATAGAAATCATTCCCAACAATGATAACTATAAACAATTGGTTACTAATCATTTGTGTTTTGGTGTTTTAAAAAACATCTATTGTGAGCTAAACTATTATAAAATTCTGATGTATTATTCGTATTGAGTTTTTTAAAGATTTTCAAGAGGCTGAGTTTGGATACACAAAAGTGAGAAACAAGAGAAATTTCAATAGAAAAAGATTTAATGCACCCCAAAATTGATTTATACATTGTTTAAAATTTAAAATAGTCTGTGTAGTCTGAAATCATACTTTCGTTCAGTCAAGCTCATGAGAATGTGATGTCAGATACAAGGGAAAATGCAAATGGAACTGGTTCACAACTCTATTTTAGCAAGGTTTTCATCCATCTTAAAAAAGATCATTCCCAACAAAGACAACTACAAAAAATTGGCTACTTCATCCATTGTGTTCTGGTGTTTTAAAAAACACCCATTTTGAGCCAAATTTTATTAAAATTCATGTGAAATTTTTTATGTTATTCTTATTGAGAGTGTTAAAGATTTTCAAAATGTTGAGTTTGGATACACAAAAATGAGATACAAGAAAAATTTCTATAGAAAAAGATTTAATGTACCTCACCATTGATTTATGCATTGTTTAAAATTTAAAATAGCTGGTGTTGTCTAAAATCATGATTTTGTTCCGTCAAGCTCAGATTGTGGTGGCAGATAAAATTGAAAATGAAACTGATTCACAAATCTATTTTAGCTAGCTTTTAATCCATCTTTAAAAAAATCATTCCCAACAAGGACGATAACAAAATTTTGGCTACTTCATCCTTCATGTTCTGGTGTTTTAAAAAACACCCATTGTGAGCCAAATTTTATTAAAATTCAAGTGAAATTTTATATATTATTCTTATTGAGAGTGTTAAAGATTTTCAGGAGGTTGAGTTTGGATACACAAAAATGAGATACAAGAGAAATTTCAATAGAAAAAGATTTAATGCCCCCCACCATTGATTTATACATTGTTTAAAATTTAAAAAGTGTTGTCTAAAATCGTGCTTTTATTCCATCCAACTCATCAGAATGTGATTGCAGATACAAGAGAAAATAGAACTGATTCACAAACCTATTTTAGCTAGGTTTTCATCTATCTTTAAAAAAATCTTTCCCAACAAGGACAACAACAAAAAATTGGCTACTTCATCCTTCGTGTTCTGGTGTTTTAAAAAACACCCATTGTGAGACAAATGTTATTAAAATTCAAGTGAAATTTTATATATTTTTATTATTGAGAGTGTTAAAGATTTTCAAGAGATTGAGTTTTGGTACACAAAATTCAGATATAAGAGAAATTTCAATAGAAAAAGATTTAATGCTCCTAACCAATGATTTATATATTGTTTAAATTTAAAATATTCAATATTATCTGAAATCATACTTTTGTTCCGTCGAGGTCATCAGAATGTGATGGCAGATACAAGAGAAAATGGAACTGATTCACATATCATTTTTTGTATGGTTTTCATCCATCTTTAAAAAAATCATTCCCAACAAGGGCAACAACAAAAAATTTTCTACTTCATCCTTTGTGTTATGGTGTTTTAAAAAACACCCATTGTGATCCAAATTATTTTAAAATTCAAGTGAAATTTTGTATATTATTCTTATTGAGAGTTTTAAAGATTTTCATGAGGTTGAGTTTCGATAGACAAAAGTGAGACACAAGAGAAATTTCTATAGAAAATGATTTAATGCACCCACCATTGATTTATACATTGTTTATAATTTAAAATAGCCAGTGTTAACTGAAATCATATTTTGTTCCGTGGAGCCCATCAGAATATGATGGCAGATACAAGAGAAAATGAAACTGATTCACAAATCTATTTTAGCGAGGTTTTCATCCATGTTTAAAAAAATCATTCCCAAAAAGGATAACAACAAAAAATAGGCTACTTCATCATTTGTGTTCTGGTGTTTTTAAAAAACACCTATTGTGAGACAAATTACTATAAAATTCAAATTAAAGTTTATATATTATTCTTATTGAGAGTTTTAAAGAATGTCATATACAATAGTGAGATACAAGAGAAATTTCGTTAGAAAAAGATTTAATGAACCCCATCGTTGATTTATATGTTGTTTAAGATTTAAAATAGCCGATGTTGACTGAAATCATACTTTTGTTCAGTCGAGCCCATCTGAACGAGATGGCAGATACAAGAGAAAATGGTACTGATTCACAAATCTATTTTTGCGAGGTTTTGATCCATCTTATAGAAAAATCATTCCATATAATAAAATTAAAAGAAAAATATTCCTAGTTCAGCATTTGAGCTTCCAGAGGCTTTAAAAAGCACCTATTAGGAGAGAAATTTTAGTAAATGTCCAAATGAGATTTTTAAACTAATTTTTATGAGTAATTTAAGAGATTTTTGAAAGGGTGAGTTTGGAAAATCATTACCAAGATACAAAAGAAATTTTGATAAGACATATTTAATTCAACACACTATTAATGTCTAAATTGTTGAAAAATTAAAATAGGTGGTGTTGCCTCAGACAATGACTTTCGTCTTGTTGCACCCATCAGAATGTGGTGGCCGAATTGCCCGACAACGAACCTGTTACATATCGATTTTAATGAGGTTTTCATCCATCTTTAAAGAAATCATTCCCAAAAAGGATAACAACAAAAAATTGTCTACCTCATCATTTGTGTTCTGGTGTTTTAAAAAACACCTATTGTGAGCCAAATGATTATAAAATTCAAATGAAATTTTATATATTATTCTTCTTAAGAGTTTTAAATCTTTTCAAGAGGTTGAGTTTGGACACACATTAGTGAGAGATATAAGAGATATTTCGATTAAAAAAAGATTTATTATACCCCACCATTGATTTTTACATTGTATAAACATTAAAATAGTTGGTGTTGCCTGAAACATACTTTCGTTCTGTCAATCCAATTAGAATTTGAGGGAAGACTAGAGAAAATGGAACTGATTCTCATATCTTTTTTAGCGAGATTTTGATCCATCTTCTAGAAAATTCATTCCACATAAAGAAAATCACAAAAAAAATCTTGTTTAACATTTGTGCTTCTAGAGACTTTAAAAAACACCTATTAGAAGAGACTCTTTTGTACTATCAAACTTAAATTTTTCAAACTTATTTTTATGACGAATTTCAGAGAAGATGAGCTAATTGTAAAGGAGCCACTACCTGAAGAACATTCTCCAAAAGCAGCCGAAAAGAAGGAAGAAATTCCTCCAATTAAGGTACATCCCCCTTTTCCCTCACATCTTGCAAGAAATAAAAAAGAAGAAATGGAGATGGATATTTTGGAAACATTCCACAAGGTGGAAGTTAACATCCCGCTTTTAGATGCAATTAAGAAAATTCCAAAATATGCAAAGTTTTTAAAGGAGTTATGCACTAATAAGAAGAAACTAAAAGTGGATGAAAACGTTAAGTGTGGGGGAGAATGTTTCAGCAGTTCTTCAAAAGAAACTTCCCCCTAAACAAAAAGATCCAGGTATGTTTACTATCCC